>MU223975.1:246573-278288 GCA_018584345.1 Thuja plicata | reverse complement strand
AGGCATTATGCGTAGTTCTTCTACATCTTTCATCCATTTTCTCTTCTCTTTGATCTTGACAATGTTGATCTATACACAAACATTTAGACTATCTTTTGAGTTATCTTATGATGTTCTTGCTTTCATTCCTTACATATTTTCATCTCTATCTTCCTCCATTCATTTTTTCCTATCGCTATCCTTTTCCTCTTTGGCCTTGATCTAAAAAAAAGAAAGAAAGAGTAAAACATGGTGCTATGAAGCCTCTTGACATGTCTACTCCTTTGGACTGCATCCTTTCCTCCTATTGCATTACAATTTTGTGACTTATCCTATGATTGTCTTTCATTTCTTGTCCAAATATGCTTTACATAATGTTTCCTTATCCCTAGCTTGGGTACTCTTGAGGAGTTTGCCTTTGAGGGTTTCTTCCCTTTATTTTCCTTCATTTTCCTTGTCTTCCATCTTTTCCACCAGCATGCTAATCCCTCCTATCCTCCACTTTACTAAGCATTGGGGCTGTACGATGTGATCTTGCTTTGGAGTTTGATACCCATTCTGTCTGGAGGCATCCTTTGTACATAATTATTGATCCTGAAAAAATACAAAATTAAAAAAAATGATATATTGTCAAAAATTCTAAAAATCAGAAAATGTCCTGAAAAAATGACCATCTTAGTGAAAACCTGGCAATAGGCGCTTTGATGTATCTTCAAAAAAATTATATATTTTAAAAATACAAAAAAATAAAAAAATTCTAAAAATTCAAAATAATAGAAAAAATGCCTCGGTGAAAACCTGGAAACAGGTGCCTTGGTAGCCAAAATTTAAAAAAATTATAAAAGGTCCTGAAAAAAGAAAAAAAAATGAAAAAATTTAAAATGAAAAAATTGTAATCAAATCCAAGTGGTGAAAACCTGGAAACAGTGCTACTTGAGGCCTTTGCACCCCTATTTCTTAGCGCGTGACCACAACACTTAGCCTTTTTCCATCATACCTTGTCCTTGTTGCCTTGGTCTGGAATTGGTCTTTGTCTTTGTCTAGGGGGCATAACTGTGTTAGATTTGGTCTCTTGGATGCATTAGTCTTTAGGACGCCTCACAAATGGTGTTTTTCAACACCACCCCAACTATATTTTTCAATACAACCCTTGACATCGAGTGTTTTTAAACACTTATCAGTTTGGTCTTACCCCATTTTATCATGTGGTCTTACCTTCTTGCAAGCATTTAATCCTTATCCTCAGAACTCAGTATCAGTTAAACACTTAAATTTTTAAATGCAACACTTAATGCTTGAGCTATGTCATGATCTTTTCTTTGTGTGCTGAGTGTTATTGATTTTTGTTGAGTGTCCTTGTCTAATAAGTCTCTCCATGATGCATAGCTAGAGGACTTGGGGCATAGGACATATTTTTATTTGCTTCCTTCTTTATGCTTCATTGTTTTGCACAACCATTCTACCGGTCATCCTGGCTTCTATGCCTTGATGTGAGCATGGTTTTTCTATATTAAATTGTGTAAGCTAACATCACAGTCATCTTGACCTTTATGTCTTTGATGCTTATGTTATAATCTTTCCACATTTCAAATCTGATATACATCACGTTCATATCTTCATAGTTGCACTCGTGACTAGTGATGATTGTGTGATGTTTTTGATATAAATCACATTCATATCTTCATAGTTGTACTTGTGACTAGTGATGATTGTGTGATTTTTCAATGTCCGTTAATAATGTCCCAATGATGAAAATAAGTTCCTTTACATTCTCTTATGAATGATGAACACAAGATCCTATGTTTGTTGCTCTATTGCAAGTACACCTTTGCATTTTCATGTAGCTTGCATTGTTAGACCTCATGTTAGTTTGCATTTTTAGGCTGCATTATGAGTTTGAGCTCAGGGTTTTCCTTCATCTTTCTTGTGGACTTTTAATCAACTATGATCACATTCTGATCTTCATCTCCTTATCTTCTTTCGTGATCTCAATCAAAAATTTCTATCTTAAAAAGTGGATTAATTTTGGGGCATTCTCTCTCTTGAGACAATTTCTCTTTCTTCTCTCCATTTCTTTCCACCCCTTCCAAACTTCTATCTTCCATTCACTTTCACCCCACTTCTTCTTCTTCTTCTTCTTCTAATTCAACCTTAGGGCATAATCTTTTGTGCTTGATGATCTACCTTGGTTCTATGATTCTTATATCTTTCATCTTACATCAAGAACCTTATCTTTAGTTCGATTTGATCAAAATTTATCAATTTGTCATTTCTCCTCTACCTCATTTCAATTTCGATCACGAGGAGGTAGTACCTATCAAACTTCAATCTTTGATTCAACTTTATCAATTATATCAGTCTTTCTTGAGATTCTTATCTCTGACATGTCAATTACTTATTTCTGTGTTGACTTTGTCTTTTTTAATTGTGCTTATTTTTGTCCTGATGTGTTCCCAAATCGACCACATGTTTGGGTTGTTTTTTGATCCCAAGTCGACCTCACACTTCAATTGCATTCTTTGACTACATGTGTTCCCGAGTCGACAACACATTTGTCAAAGAGGGGCAAATGTATGCACCCTAAAATGGTCGCCTAGATTTTGGGCCCCATTTATCATTTTATCAATTTATCAAATTTATGAATCAATGGTTTGGAACATTTTCAATTCAAATCAATTTCCTTGATCAAATTGTAATTATTCAATTATTTTAATATTTCCTAAGGTTTGATCTTTTTTATCTAATTAAAATATTTAATCTTCCTTTTAATTAAAATAAAATTTATCTTATTTAATTAAAAGATTTAATCTCCCTTTTAATTGAATAAAATTTATCTTGTTTAATTAAAGTAAATTTCTCCCTTTTAATTAAATAAAATTCCTCTTATTTAATTAAATTCAAATTCCCCTATTTAATTAAATAAAATTCTTCTAATTTATTTAGTTGAAAGAAAACCTCTCTTTTAATTAAATAAATAAAAATCCCCACTTAAAGCACTTTATTTGTTGAAAAAGGCAATTAATTAAATATAAAATTAAATTAAAATCCCTTTTTCATCACATCTTCCTAAGTGGTGGGTTTTTGCCTCTTAATCATAGCCTTTGATTTTTGCCTCTTAATCTCAACCGTTCACTTTTCTTTATAAGGAAATCTCTCCTTCTCATTTGACAATCATCAATCATTCATATATCATCTTTTTCATAGTATTGTTATGCTGCAGGTTTGGAGAGCAATTTTGGAGGACCATTTGAGAATTTGAGCTTGGATATTACAACTTCTCTATCTTCTTGTCTTCTTCTTCTTGCATTCATGGCTCCTCATATAAATTAGATTCATGTTTATTTTCATAGATTAATCTTGCATTTGTATTTCCTTTCATAGATTTAGCTATGCATTGTTATCATTTAGATTAATTTCCTTTCATGCATTGCAATCATATAGAGTAGATTTCATTTTCATGCATTTGAATCTCTCATTTCATGGTGTACTTGCATAGGCACTAACTAGGTAAATCTGAGGGCCTCCATTTCACACCTTTGCACTCCATGACTAGAGAGCTATGGATTGATATTTGAGGCCTCATTCTTGAGCAACCTTGGATGGAATGATTCGTAGAAGTGTGTCAACATTTATGCACACAATACTCCTTACCAATGAGGTGTGAAAAATGGGTGGGGGAGGAAGAAAAGGTTAAGAAGGGAGAATAAAATTGGAATTTCAAAATTTTCTTAGTGCATAATATTTTTGATATACTGCATGATAATTGAGTTTCTAAGCATCTTAAATCAGAATAATTATAATTTTGAGGTTGAATGATATCTAGACAATGGTGGACACCAATATTAGGATTCTCATTTCCCAAAAAATAAATTGTACTAATTTTAATGGGCTCCTTAAATATTTTATTTGTGGAAGGAATAATATTAAGGATATTATCCTCTTTCTCTAAAGCATCTTTATTAGTAGGATAAACTTTAGGAGATGAAAAAACATAACTCATTAATTCTTCATTTCTAGAGTTAATATCATTAAAATAAATAGAATATAAAGTTCCATTAAGGGAATTAATAACCATATAAATCTTATCTATGAAAATATCATCCTCTTTAATAAACATACCTTGATGGAGGGAGGTTCATATAAAGAGAATAATCAAAACAATCCTCCAATGTATGATCCCAAATAGGGAGATTGTTGAGAGAATTATTATCTTCTTAAATCAACATGTCCTCATAGATAGAAGGGTCCCTAGGAGAGAATAAAGTTTGAAATTAAATTATAAAATATATGTATTTTATAACTACACTAAATGAAAACAAAAGGAAATCGCATGGTACATGTCTTTTTTTATTAATACAAGTTCATAAATAATGAATGAAAGGATCTATATTTGCATGAAGAGTAACAACAAAAATAAAAGAATTACTAGTTAGATGCATATAAATCAGCTCTATGGATCTAAATCATAATAGATATGTAAGGATTCAGGTTCACCAAAATGTAATTAAGGTGAACCTAGATTTTTAAATACATAAAATATAGAAAGGTGATGTATCCAAATTTTATTTAGAAACCAAAAAGGAATTAATATGTAAGAGATTTGATCTCATTAAAATGTAATGATGAAAATAGGGTTCACAAGGAGCATGAACAACCTAGGAAGCTTAGGCATGTACTCTCATGTATTGGGAGGAAGATGATCAACTAGTCTCAAGAAACATCAAGTAATAGGTGGATAGAATGATTATTTGTTGTAATGGGCTACAACTATGCAAATGTAATTGAGAAATGTAAGATCTAATACTAGATATAATGAGAATATGTTCTTTTGCAAGAACAATAAGATTACAAAAAAAGAAACCAATTGTGGGAATGGATCTAAAAAATAACAATAGAAACTAACTTGTAAACTAAATTTTGGGATGAAACAGGAGGAAAGCGTAACATGAAAGATCTTTGGGTACTCACCCAAGGTGCACAACGTGTGGGTCTGCAATGTTGATGGCTGAGCTCAAAATAATTCTTCTCAATGGGGACCGCCATCTTCTCTCTAGATCTCAAGGAATCACAATGGTAACAAGTGAAAATGAATGAGTAAATAGACCTTTTGGGCTTATTTTAATCCCTTTAGGGCTGAAATTGACCTAGTGGACACTAACCATATTGTCCTAAATCTCTTAGTTTATGATCAAATCTATTGGAAATGCAATCAAATAGGCAAAAATCATGTTGGTTTAATGCAATAATAATTTCAGATTAGTTACTCACAACCTTCAATAAATGCAGATTTGATCCAAAAATGCACAAAATGTTACACTAATTTTGTCGCAGCATTCTTCATTTCACAATACTTTTTATTTCGTCAAATTATTGGTTTAACATGATTCTAATTACACAAATCTTGCCTTTCAAGTAGTCAAACTTGGTCAAAATATGTTCCTATCAACACATCTTCACTCCAATTCATCTCATAATTGATTCTTATTGATGAAATCATGTTTCATATCACTTTCTCATCAATGTCAACTTTTCAAAGATGAATTTATTTTGATTTCATTCTCGACAGGGCTGATCATACCTAAAATCACTCTATTTCTCAGCAATCAGAGATTCCATATCAGAGTGTTTATCAAATTTACTTCGTCATCAAATGAATAGGGGCATGTCAGTTTCCTTTAATAAATTTGGGACTATCAAATAATTACATCAGTTTGGTTATCTATGCCTATGGTTTCTTATCCATTTAAAATCAATCTATTAAGTATTCAACTTCATCTCATCAAATTGTTGAATAGCTTCTTACTGGTCCCTTCGTTTGATCAAGTTTATAGTCAATACTATCAATTCCAATTTAATCAAGTTTAGAACTGATCTCTTTAATTGATCTTTGTTAAATCAAGTTCAAATTTGGTATTATAAGTCATAGTTAACTCAAGTTCAAGATTGATATCATCCATTAAATTTTCTTCAATCAAGTTAAAAATTTTCAATCATCAAATTATTCGTTAAAGTCAATATCAGTCATTCTTTGAATCATTACGTTGATCACACATAAATTCAAGAGGAGCAAATGTAACCACACTAAAGGAGGCTAACCTAACCCAAGACTCCCTTTTTATTTAACTAAGGATCTTTCTCCCAATTATGCTAATTTGATTATTTGATTATTTGAATAATTCTCTAAAATCAATGAAATCCCTCAAAGAGAATATTAACATTTGCTAAATTTATCATTAATTTCTAATTGATTACCTTGGATTATTTCATTAAATAAACTTTATTAAATCCCTTGGTCACCTCACATTGATTAATCAAGGATTAATCCTACTCACTCCTCAATAATCAAGCTCAACAACTCATTTCACTTCATCCTCCATAAAAGGAGTAAATTTTAAGCTCAAACAGTCATAAAATCTTACACTTCTACATTAGGCTTATGCTACAAAAGTGAATTCAGGCACTCTTAGCTAATTAGAGAATATTTCATTTACTTAAAGGATAAATGAATTTACAATTGTCATGTTTTTAGCTTAAGATGCATACTAATGGTTTATATCATATTGAATCTTCCATTTTAGCATTGAAGTGTCACTTATCTAATGTATATTCTAAGAGTAATATCATAAATATATCAAACTCTTTTTAAATAGGAAGCAATATGTCAATTTCCTTTTTCTTATTATGTTTTTCAATTGATTTTGATGTTACTATGATCTAATGACATATTGAGGTGTTGTGGTACAGATTCTTGTAGGTACAATATTCACACACCTAAGTATAACCATATAAAATTATGATGCTATATATAACCATGTTTCTAATTTATAGCATGATAATAAAATAAAATCCATGGCTACTATTAGCTATTCCTATAGGATTTCATATATATTAAATCCAAGTACAAAAACTATAGGAAGCATGTACATGCTTACCCTGTCTTATTTTTATTGTTACCCAACAAGATTGGACCCAATAAGGCATAGTCTCCATGCGGAGGCAGCTACTTCCCTTCGTTTGCCTAGATCCCTTTTTCCTCTAGTACCCTCTTGTTGCAGTTCTCCTTTGATGTGATGTCCTTCCTTAGCACTGCTCTTATATGACCTCTATCCTAAACCAGCCAAGACTCCTTCCTTGTTTGTCCTTTAATATTATTCATAGCCTTCATTGTATGCTACTCAACATCCTTGGCTGAGAATAGCTAAAATCCTTTTGTAATAAGGTACTCCTACCAACATTCATTCCATATTGTTATCTTCAACCCTAACTACTTTTTTTAAACTCACTATTTATTTCTATCACGGGCCTGCATTTCTCAAATTCCTTCTTTTCTTTCATAAAAAAAGATAAGCATTTTCTCTATCACACTCTTTCCTCTGCCCTCATCTCTAGGCCTATTCAGGATAAAATAGTCTTCTGGATATGGGATCATTAGGTACTCATTAACATTGTCAAATACGATGTTAATATTCCCAAGGAGGTCTTTTTAAAATATTTTTTTGCAAAACCTCATCGCTTTTAGTTATTGGACCCCCATTACCAACAAGATGGAGACAAAGGAATGTAAAATATTTGTATTCACCCTAAAATTATTCTATGTGAACTTACATTTTTTTGCCCAAAGTATTCTTAACTGCATTAATTACTAGCTCATCAATATCATTCAAAATCCTACTCCAATGTTATTGGGTGATTTCACTCTTGAAATTCATTTTTCTCCAATCCTTCTCTTGTATCAAGCATAGATAAAAATTATTTATTGATCACTATGCTTTGAAACAACTATTCATTGCCTTCCCTTACCATGCTACATCAAAATTGATCTATCTTTGAAGCCACACCACCAATGATATTGTTATTTCATACACTTGGAATAAAATGAGGGATAGTTTTGTCTTCTCAAAATTAAAATTATCACCTTCAACATGTGTAATTTATTGCTTCATCACGCTCACAAAGGTTAAATGGCACTTAATGTAAACCCAATAGGTACTTAATGTAAACCCAATAGGTACTTAATGTTTGACATGTATATTAGGAAATGTGGTGCATCCACATTCATCTTCCATGTCCACAAATATTTTCATATCTATTCAAGATATCAGGCTAACTATCGGCTTCTCCTTCCTTCCTATTCAACATCTAAGAAATATAAAATTTAAATATTTCTTAAAAAAATGATACTTGGCTCCCTCGTAGGTTAGTATCCTTCTTATAATGATATATCGTAGGTTTTGTATCATTTTATATTATTCCCTTCCACAACCATATTGGCCAAAATGTCTACTTCCTAATTTGCTTAACTATAGACATGGTCAAGACTGTATATTCTTTAAATTCTTTAAGGATTTCAACTTCCCTGACCAATATCTTTTTGAGTTTCTAGTTAGGAGTGTTTCCCAATCTGACTACATATACCATGATGGAAGAATATCCTTCAACTTCAATTTTCATTAAGTTAATTTCCCTACATAGAAGAATCCTTGAGACTAAGGCCATAAATTATACATGATTATTTATATAACCCCCAGTGGTAGGGTTGTCTTTCCTTTCAAATTTATAATGATGCATATATCACCTCAAGGGCTCAAGTTTCCCTTTGATGCCCCATAAAAATTCATTTTTCCCTACCCTCTTTTAGGGGTATCCATTTGGCCTAGCTTCTTAAGGTGATTTTCTCCTTAACTCCTTTCCCTACAGAGCCTAGGACTTTTAGTCCTTCCCAACTGAACCTCATTATTCCATCCCCTTCAACCAATACTGCATCATTTTGGGTATTAAGAGAAGGTTTTTTATTGATAATTTTTACGATTGTTACTTCAAACTTATTTTAAAAGGATCACAAGATTATTTAATTTTCCTCAAATATCACGTGATTGTGCTCTTTCCCAATCTCCCAAATCAGTAGCCAAGGGAAAAATTTTCATAAGAACTTTAAAGACATTAAATTCCTATCTCTAGACCAACATTAATGGAGGATGACTATGTCATTCAAGAGGGTCATTATCTAACTCGACTTCACATGTAACCATTAATAGAACTTAATTAAAAATTTAGAGCTAATGAGAATATGATCAATTTTCACTCTTCTTCCTTTTTGCATACAAAAAACATCTTGAAGGACCTTCAAACCCAAGATTCCTATATCTTTTTATTGTCAATAATTTAGATTATGTAGTGTTTCCAAAGAAAAGGACCTTTCTCTAGGAATGTATAGCTTATCTAAACAAAGAGATATTGTGAGTTTAGTTTTGTTTAGGTCTACATTACTAGAGCTATTATAGTATGCATCTTTGACATTATACTCTCCTTTCTTAACTGCTACACAATTTATTTTATTATTTCCCTTCCAAAAAAAAATTGTCTTTGTGCAAGGATATTTGAGAGAGATTATATTTTGTGAGGTGGGATAGGTAAGCCTCTTAGATCCTTCTATTCCAATTT
The DNA here is from genome assembly GCA_018584345.1 of Thuja plicata. NCBI lineage: Eukaryota > Viridiplantae > Streptophyta > Pinopsida > Cupressales > Cupressaceae > Thuja > Thuja plicata. The sequence continues at coordinate 268,868 of MU223975.1, read as the reverse complement.
AATGTCCATATTTGTTTGTTTATGATTGATGTAATCTATTACCATAATACCTCAATGTTCTTTGAGAAAATCAGTCACTCCAATATCCACTATATTATCTATTCTTGGATAATCACACCATAAATCTTCTCAAAAGATAGGCTTCTACCCATTGTGTATATCCTTGGATAGAAATCTACTAGTCATTGGTTTGAACTCTAGCATGAAATTCTAGACTTTTGATCATTTGGGTTGGTTTTTGTCCTAGCAATATCTAAACTATCATTATTATTTAGATATTTCTCCTAAAATATCAGGTAACCCACTTTAATTGAGGAGACCTTATCATTTTTTACACCAAATTTTCTCCAAGAGCCATATTCTACCATAAATCATTTTGCGCACTCACTCCCTCACATTCCTTTGGTCTATAAATATTCTCCCAGGAGATTAATGCCATTTTGTGCTTGCCATCCAAACCTTGCAATAAAATTTCCTCATCTTCTACATGAAAACCTTATTTACACCAGTTGTAAGTATCAGGAATGAAAGGAGATAGATGGGTAGTGAAGATATCATTTCCCATAACATTACAATTCTATTGACCCATGATAACCATCTCCCTTTCTAGGAGCCAAGGCGTTTGTCTATCTTATCCTTGAAGGCATCCCACAATTTTGAGTTCCTTAGTCCTTTGTCCAATGGGGTGCCAAGATTCATGCATGACAGAGATCCTTTTTTTATATCTTAGCTCATGAAGAATCATATCTTCTTTGCTAGGTGAAGTATTGATGAATAAGGTCTCTCTAATTTATCTTGATTTACCTCTTGCCCAAAGGCAATAGTACAAGTGGACACAATTTTCTTGATTTGTCTAGATTCCTTCCTTTTTTTGTTTCAAAACAAAAAAGTATCATCCGCAAATTTCTAATGAAAAATATTGATGCTCCAGGATATTCTTATGCCATTTAACTTTCCTATCTTTGTAGAGTGGGAGATGACCCTTCCCAGGTCTTTGTCCACTACGATGAACAAGAAGGGGGTTAGGGGGTTGCCCTACCTTATTCCTCGTGAGCTATGAAAGAAACCTTTAGGTTCACCCTTCACTAATATTGAAACTCTTGTGGTGGAAATACATTAAAATATCCAATTGATAAATTGCTTGCAGAAACCAAAGGCTTCCAAGGACTTGTACAAGAATCTCCAATCAACTTTGTCATATGCCTTCTTGATATCAAATTTAATGAGCATTCCTGAAGCCTTATAATTTTGTAGTGAATGAATTGCCTCTTGTGCAATTATAACTTCATCTATTATTGCTCTGCCTAGGACAAATCGAGTTTTCTCCTTAGAGATAATACTAGGACAAATCACGTTTGCTGCTTAGAGATAATACTAGGCAGAATTTTCTTGATTCTATTTGCCATAAATCCTCAAAATTAGTCGCTTTTCATTTTTTGAGAATGATGGCTAAGAAGTTGTTATTAACTTCCCTCAGGTGTCTCCTCGAAATCCTTGCAACTTCTAAGGCATCAACCATCTCCCTGCTAACAAAATGTCAACATTTAAATTTTTATTTTTTTTTATCTTAATTAATACTTAATATTTTTAATTTATAATCCATCACTTATTAATGTTACAATAAATTGATGTATTCTTTAAATCAAATCAAATCTATGTCAACCCACATTTAACAAATTTTAGAGACTGTGTAACAATATAAATTACATGCTTATTTTATTAAATGCTTTACCTCTTTATGATTGTATGGAAACCTAATTTAATTTGTTTCAAAAATGACCCTCCATTTCTTATGGACGTTATTATTTTTTCAATGGTTGAACCTTAACAAAAAGAGAGCTTCTGACTGGAACCTAACTACCACTGCTATTAGGAGAGCTACCAGAACTATAATAATAGATAAGGATGTGTTAAACTGATTTGAAATTCACTTTTCAGACTGCATTATCTCATATGATATAATATTTTCTGAAATTTAAATTATAATTTATTACAAAATATCAAATACAGAATTAGTAATTAGTAATGACACAATAAAGAAGTATAAAAAACTACTCCAACCCACATTTAAGTGATTTTCAAGCGTGTTCAGTAATACAAATTCAATGTTTACTGTAGTAAATGCTTTAGCCTCTCATAACTACGTGGAAGGCTAATTTCATTTCAAGTATGCCGTTCCAAATCTTCTGGCCATAATTAGTTCAGTTATTTAAAACATGTAGAAAAGGGTGACTTTGGGTCAAACCCATATTTCACTGTTATCAATAAAGCTAGGAGAGCTAGGAGAGCTATAATTATGTATGGTGTTGTGTTGAACCGGTTTGACATTCATCTTGCAGACTAAATTATGCTACCTTTCAAGTATTGAAAAGAATAAGAACTTGTGCAAACAAAAGAAATGGAATTCAAGCCAATAGAAATCGAACATTATGGAGATCATATGCCTGAAACTGTATCAATTTATGGTAATCAGTATCACTTTAAAGGTCTAAGGACTGAAAAAATAAGGACTGTAAAAACAATGTTAAGAGGATACTTTTTGATAAAAAAAAAACAATTCTACAAATAACATCACATACATAGAGTTCTAAAAATGTTTTTTCCATAACAGATATGGTAATCCAAACAACTGCATATAGTAGGGTTTTTAAAGTTTTCAGTCGTGTATCTGTGGTTATGCATAGCATTCTATAATGTTATCAACTGTTACTATTTTAAATCTCACAGATGAAAGAAAATTGTAGTAAAAATAATTCAATAAGGAAAGCATACTATTAAAGAGAATGGACCCAAATGCATACATCATTGGAATTTGGAACCTTCACAATAAAAACCCTTGCTTCAAGTTTGAGCACATCAATTCTTATAGTCTGTGCTCAAGGACAGGGACAGATAGAACTTCTGAATAAATAAATTACACCTGTCCCAAGAAAACACACCAAGCCAACCATGAACAGCACAAGGCCAATCCTTCACATCAAAATGAACTTATTCATTCTTCGATCAGAAAAAGTTGATAACCCCACCATGAAAGCCACAAAGCAATTCCTTCAAATCACAATGAACTGATTTATTCTAAGATCAGAAAAACTTAATAACAATCGAACAAGAAAATAGAACACATTGTTCTCCAGTCTAAAAAAAAAAGCAAAAAGCATTATTAGGAACGGAGCGCACAACGAGCTGGATAGCTTCTATAGCTGCAAATACCAGTCGATAGCCCTAAGAACAAAGTTGCACAATAAAGCCTTACATAATCAGTGTATATAAGTAGAAGAGATTGTATGTGGAGATCCAATCAGTTGAGCAGCCAAAGCGTTTTGCGAGAATGACTACATTCATTTCCTTCAAACGGCGCAGGAAGGTTCAAATCTATGCCACCCATTGTAGGAAAATATCTGCATTCCGTCAGGGCGGAGGAAGATGGATCGCTACGATAGGTTGGGCTGTCGCTTTCTTTACTGCCCATTCCACCATCACCATCCTTGCATCTGGGCTGATTGGACATCTTAAGCGCTGCCAATTGCTGTTGCCTCTGAAGCTCCGGCGGAAACATAACCTGCAAAACAGAAGGTGAAGAAGAAGAAGAAGAACCCACACCCTCATTGAAGGATTTAGAAATATAGGCATGGGTCCATGGACGAGAGGCAGCTTTGGCAAGCATTTTGGAATTAATCGATGACGGCACAACGACTTTTTCTTCACGCGGCTCAGGTTTTTTGTAAGCGGTTCTTCTGATCTGGACGGGCTTAGGGTTTTGGAAGGAAGAAAATGGGAAATTGGTTTTGGCCTTGCAGCCTTTTATGGCTCTGGCGGCACGGTCATATGCATGGGCCGCCTCAATACCAGAACTGAAAGTGCCCAGCCATACTCGTCGACCCTTAGATGGGTCTCTAATCTCGGCTGCGAAACGATTCTCAGACCTCTTTCTCACTCCTCGGTAATGACTTTTTGCGGAGGCCGCCTGGGCACTGGATTGGGCTTGCAGGGAACACATTCTAAATGCAGGGAAGAGGAAGAAAAGAAGGGAAAACTTTGAAAATAGAGCTGTATGAAATGGGGAGGATTGGAATGGAGAGGAGAGAGTCGTCTCTGGTTTATAAAGAGGAGAAAGTTGGGTACTACAGACTACGAGATGGTATAGCTGGACATGGGGGGACTGAATTAGGGTGGTGGCCGGTCAAATTGGCGTTGATAACCGGAAAATTGTGAGTAAATACCCGGGTGGACTGAATTAGGGTGGTGGCCGGTCAAATTGGCGTTGATAACCTGAAAACTGTGAGTAAATACCCGGGTGGACTGAATTAGGGTGGTGGCCGGTCAAATTGGCGTTGATAATCTGAAAACTGTGAGTAAATACCCGATGTGGGAAGGGACAATTGGAGTAAATGTCCGAGTAACCCGGTGAAATTTATGTGGATTGTGGTTCATTTTGGAAACAAAAAGATGGCAATGGTGATTAATATCCATGTTGCATTGCAGAAAACACTGTCAAGCTGACTTTTTGGTACAGGTCTCCCTTTTTTCCTTTATTTACCTAGTATTCTTTTCACTTCTATATCCCTAGATTTTAGCAAATGGTAAAAAAAGTTCATTTACAAGATTATTTTAGCTATCCAATATAAGAGCACACGTCTCCCAAGAACCTTTTCTTAAGGATGCTTAATATTCTTATCATTTTTATAAGCCTAGAACAAATCGTAGACAAATATTCATTTACAAGGTCATTTAAATTATCAACTCGAGAGCACCAGCCTACCAAGGACCTATTGCTAAGAATGCTTGATATAGGGACCCGGAAACACTTGAAAAAATTCAGTCTACAAAAAGTAAACAAGCTTATTTATTTCTGGTTTCAAAGAGCTGTTTTAAAACAAAAGTTATTGAATTATATTGATATTGATGCTTTAGTTTTCTAGGGATTACAATTTGACAAATAAATTTGTATTTAAAATATATTTTTTATTAAATTTATTAATTCTTAAATGATATAATTAATCTTACTATTCAAACTATTATTAAATATTTTACATATATATTTTGTATAGAGAGTAAAACTATTCTTTAATTTTCTATGTTTTGTTTTTTATTGTTACTATTATAAAATGACCATTCTTCTAGCTCCTTTAATTATTTTCTTATATACCTAAAAAAAATTAACATTTATAATATTAGACTATAGTTTTATATTTGTATTTTCATTTGAAATTAAAAATTCAATCCATCTTATTTAACAAGTAAAAAAATTAATACAAATGCATCACCATGATAATAGAATGAATGGTTGTTGGACTTTAGGAAACTTCCTTCTCCCTTGTTGGTGGTGAAGTCTTTTGTGGAAGAAACTCTTATTTTTTGTCATGCAATGAGGAGAGAAGTTCCTATGTCTGTTGAGGGGCTTCATTGTCTTGTGTGTGGACTTTTATGCCTTGTTTATGAAAATGTGGTTGTTGTCTCTACTTGGGTTAGGTTCTTAGTGGCGGCCTAGGTTTTGTGGGGAGGCTATGACCTATCTGTGGAAAGGATTTTTGTGGGGATGTGCATGGATTGCCTCTATGTTCCATTTATCCCCAATTTAGTTTTGTTGATGAGCTCTTTTATAGTGGTTTTTTGAGATCTCGTAATTAGTTTTGGGCTTTTTCGTTTTATGGATACATGTACCTAGAAGATTTACTACGACCAAGGAAAACATATTATTGTGATTTTTTTTTTTCCTTGTGGGCTTTTTTGGCCTTGACTCTGTCTATTTTTCTCCAAATTCTTTCTTTGGTGGTTGCAAATTTGGGGCTCTATCTCCTTATTTTCCTCCCAACAAGCATGGGCCTAAATACTATTGGATCTAGGCCTCGAGGCTGGTGTTTTTGAAGGATGGTTGTGCTAAGCCCTATTTGATATTCCTTGCTTCCACTATTTTAGATTACTGGCATCTCTTTACTGTTAAATATATCAAAGATGATGTTGTTTATTTCCAGGTTGTCAACCTATTATATTGTGACTTATAATTTTTCCTTCTGTCAGCTTTTGTATGGTTATTCATTTTTTTGGTTCTTGAGAAGGGTGGTTTTATTTTTTATATTAAAACCTTTGTAGATTTCTTGCAATGCTTTTATTTCGAGGTGTCTAGTTCTATGGCTGGTCACATAGCAGATTTGTTAGTATCTAATTTTTTTTAGGGAGTGCTTTGATGATTTCAACCCTTACATTTTCCTCTTTTTGTGCTAGTGTTCTCTCACCCTAATGATTTTTCTTCTTAGAATACATGTATTGTGGTTCCTTTGTATAGTGTTGTTGGTGGTGGTTGGGTTGGAATGTTTTGTGAGGATGTGCTTTATTGTGTTCATGCCCTTCTTCCCTGCTATCGTACTCTTCTGATGGAGTGGGTTGGTTCTTGGTTGAAGTGTTGGTGGGTGTGATGGACTTTGATCTGCTCATCCCCTTCCCCTTCTTCTCACTTAGCAACCTCCCTCCTGATTTGCTTTCTTATTTCTTGATAGGGGATTGCTCCTTATATGTAGGATTGGTGGTTGTGGAAGGTTGTGGGTATTTTTAGAGGATGAGCTTTATTTTTCTCACCACCTTCCCCCTTCCCTCTCTATTCTAGGTGTCTTTTTCTACATCTTTTGTTTTAGGCGTAGGTGTTAGCTGGAAACTAGATGCAATGCTTGTAGTGGAGTTTAGTCATGGGTATTTTTAGTGGGTGACCGTTGATTCTCTTTCTCCCTCTCTTCTCCTTTATCTATGTTAGGTTCCTTCTACTTTTTTCATGGCATCTATCTTTTCTACCATTCATATTAAGGTGGAGGGAGCTCCTATGGAGGTGGATTTATGTGTGGCTAAGAAAATGTCTTTCAGTCCTTATTTTTCCTTCTCTTGTCTTTTTTTTGAGGTAGTGATGTCTTCTATTGAGGTGGAGTGAAGTTGTTAAGGTGAAGGACTTATTGGGAATTTTTCTTCTTCTTTGAAGGTTTGGGGATCCTTTCAAAGCCCCCTTTTCTAGTTATGGGATCCATGTCAAACCCATGTTTCTCGATATGAAAGACTATTAAAACCCTTCCAATTTTGAGAAATTCTTTCAAAATCCTATGTAGTGTATTGTGTGGCTTCGACCTTTTATAGGTGCAGCTTGAGTTTCATGCTATTTTATTTTATGTTATTATTGCTTTGATGTCGGTAAGGCTATTTTTGTATGATGTTTTATGTCATGCAGTTCTTTTTTCGTGGGCTTAGAATCCAACAAAAATATGTTTGTAAAGGATTTTGGTCCCTTAAAAACCCATTTTTTCCTTAATCAAAAACAACTAAAATAATTGCTAGGGTTTAGGATTTCTGATAGGGTTGTATGTTCCTTCTACTTTATGTTCTTTGTTTCCTCTGATTTCTCTTGATGGGGCCTTAGGAGGGGGGCCCACTTTTGGTCTCTCTTGTCCCTCCCTTGATTTATCAGGTTCCACATCTTTTTGGGTCTGCCTCATATTCCTTAGGGGAATACTCTACCTAGTTGGTATCAGGGTCTATTTTCTTAACCAATGTGGATAAACCTGCAAGCTCTGCGGGTTCCTTCCTCTAGAAGGAATCTTCATCCTCCTATGTGGATAAACTATTGGGTGTCAATTTTCCCTCTATAAAAAATATTTTTAAGAAGAAGGGGTACATATATGCTAGTAATATTAGGGGCATGATGGTTTGGGTTCCGAGTGAGATACTAACTTAGGAGACTATAAGTGATCTAGAACTATTCTTGGTTGGTAAGTTCCTATCTTTTAGACCTTATATTGATCATCTTTGAAAGTGGGTTGCTTCTCATAAGGGTCTTAAGGGGAGTGTAAAAATTAATATGATGGCTAATAACCTGTTCTTATTTATTTTTGTGAATAAAGAAGAAATATTATTTGTCTTTACTAATGGCCCTTGGATGTATGGGAGCAATCAAAGAAATAATTTATCCCTTTGTAAATGGAAACTTGATTTGGACCTCTGAGTGATCTTGGCGCTTTGGCTCCTACTTGGGTTTGTCTTCCAGACCTTCTCGTAGAATTCTACAACCTCAAAGTTTTTAGGGGTATTGTTGAATCATTTGGGTCACTCCTAGCTATGTATCAGGTTAGTCGGCAAACATTACATCTCTTATTTGCAAGAATCTTTATATATGTTGAAGTGAATATGATTCTACCCACCTTCATAACACTCAAATAGAAATATGGCTCTTCAAAATAGCACCTAGAATATGATTATTCTACTAAATTTTTCCAAATTTTTAAGAAGAATTGACATTTGTGTAATGTATGCATATTTTAGAAGAATAAGTTCAAGCATCTGAAGCCACAAGGTGATTCTTTAGAGTCTAGAAAGGAGAATCTATCTAAGATTCACCCCTCTCTATGAGGCTATGTTGGACTCTCTTGACTTGAGTAAGATGGTCCTATTGATCATTATGCCTCTACATCTTTTGAGTGCTTGATCCAATGGTTCTCCACAATATCTATAAAAAAGTTGTTGTTGTTATCCAACCAGATTCTTTGAAATCATATAACAAGTAGACTAGTGAAAGTGAAAAGGAGAATAAAGAGGAAGGTATAATGGAGGTTGGGTGAATGGATGGCTTTTCCCCTACACCCCATAATTCAAGGGGAAGAATTTAGAATAACTAAGAGGGGGGGGGCGGTAAATCAGTTATCCTCAGGTCTAGATGTGCCCATATAAAACTTTAAATCAACTTCAAGAACTCAGATCTTCTCGGCAGCAATAAACAATAAAAGTGTGCAGTTTACTATGCTAATGAAATAAGCTTGTAGAAACAGTAAAACACAATAATAACATTCACACATTTTGACACCATGGTTTAATGTGGAAACCCAATATGGGAAAAACCACCAGTAACATGGTACCAAAATTACACTCTTCTAAAGTGATGCCCTATGAGGAGCCAACCTTGTTAAAGGTTACAAAACACATTGTCAAATGTGACCTGGTTAAAGGATTTGAACTATTACAATGGTTAGAAAGTAATCAGCAAGTTTGATCTGATATATACAACTTACTTTGCAAATCCAGATCCAGTTTCAGCTCTAATGCTAATTCACTGAGTGGCTTCCATTTTCATCTCAAACTCCATATTTGCTTGGAAACTCATCAAGCAATCTCTCTCTGCTTCTCTACTCAGCCTTCTGTGCTTAGGTCTTGCCAATCAGTCAATTAACCATGCAACACTTTTTGCATTAAACTTGTCCTTACACTTGGATTCAATAACAATAACCATAGTAGGTTATATTATACCTCTTCATCTAGGTCAAATAAATATTTTGCCACTTAATCAAGATCATAGATCTTAGGTTAGGTCAGATCCAATGGATCCTTCCATATTTACATTTAATTTACTTCTCCAATACAGTCATTAATTAACCATTCCATGCGCTAATAATGGTTTCCCATGTATTAAATGAATATGGACCAATCTTAATTAATAATGCATATCTTAATAAAATATATTATGTCGGCCATAGATCTCAAATCTATCAATAATCAAAATATTGTTGCTTGGCTTTTCACTGTCTTCCTCGACATTTCACTAGCACTCGGCATCATCTTTGCTTTGCTCGGCATTGACTTTCACTTTGCTCAGCATCTACTTTGCTTTGCTCGACATTGACCTTCCAGTGAACTATCAGTGCTAGATAAACAATGTATCACTTTGCCAAAGTGCCAAATGACCAAGTACCCTATTGTATACTCATAACTCAACCATTTCCTTGGTCTTCTTGTTATCCCATTCTTTTCAAATCTTTATCAATCAATGGATAAGGTAGTCAAACATACAACAATATTCTCACCAGTTAAGGTTTGACATCAATTGCAAAATATCAATTGTCTATATTGTAGCAATCTTTCCAACAATCTCCCTCTTTGGCATTGATGGCAACACTGAACTTTAAAATAATAATTTCCAACCAAAGTTACCATACAATCCAAAAAAAATGCCTGTGTTCCTGATATGAACAAATCTTCATTAATGTCTTTAGCTTCATTTTGACTCCCTCTATGTCTATAATCACACTGATATTTACTATTTAGCTACCTCTTTCAGTAATATCTCTCTTGTCTTTGTTGTTACCTATTTGTTTTAGAAATAATCTCCCTCTTTGACAACAATGCCAAAGATGTAGACATCTTTATCATGTAGATTCTTCTATTCTAATATTTGTATCATGTTGTCCCTGTCATCTTTGTGTATGACTGATTTACTTTTTGGCTCTGGTTTTCCCCTTCACAGTTTTTAGGCAGCATCCTAAAAATGTGACTTACGGTGCATCAATGTGTTAAGTTTTTTGATTAAAACATTTGATGCAATAATACAATTCCCAACTAGTTAACCTCAGCTAGCGGAATTACCCTCAATTTACCTCTTAGATACTCATGAGCATCCTTGGGTAATGCTTTTATAAATATGTCTGCCAACTGTTCCTTAGTGTTCACATATTCGAGTCTCACTTCCTTCTTCTATACTAGCTCCCTCAAGTAATGATACTTGATAGCTATATGTTTTGTCTTAGAGTGCATTACAGGATTTTTAGAAATATTAATGGCACTTGTGTTATCACAATATATAAAAACTAGCTCTGTGATCTCCTCTTTCATACCTTTCAGTAGTATCTTCAACCACACAATATTTGAACAGCTAACTATTGCTGCCACATACTCGGCTTCAGCTATAGATTGTGAGGTGCAATTCTATTTCTTGCTTTTCCAGGAAACTAATCTTTTCCACAAAAGAAATTCTCCTCCTGTGGTGCTTTTTCTATCATCAACATTACCATCCTAGTCAAAATCAGTATAGACTCTAATTTCAAACTTGTCATTCTTTTTGTAATATAGTTCATATTATTTTGTACCTTTCAAATATCTCAGAATTATTTTTACTGCCATAATATGTCTCTTTTGGATTAGCATAAAATCTAGCAATAATTTCAACTGCTAATGCAATATAAGGTCTACTGTGTACAACATATTGCAGTTTACCAATCATTGATCTGTACAGTGTTTGATTTACCTCTTTTGTATCATCATTCTTTGTCAACTTCTATCCGGTAGCCATGGGTGTACTTACTAGTTTTGAGTCTTCCATACCAAAAAATTTCAGTATCTCCTTGATATATTTTGATTGTGTAATATAGATACCATTCTTCATTTGATGTATTTGTAGTCCAACAAAGAATTTTATCTCACCAAACATAGAAATTTCAAATTCAATTTGCATCTCTTTTGAAAATGCTTTACATATCATATCTTGTCCACTAAATATGATGTCATCCACAAAAATTTCAAACAATAAAATTCCTTTACCTTGCTCTGTCTTTAAATACAGATTGTTGTTGTCATTTTTTCTTGCAAATCCAATCTTCATCAGATAATTGTGCAATCTTTCATACCATGCTCTTGGTGCTTGCTTCAGTCCATATAACACCTTCTATAGTCTGCAAACCATGTTCCTCTTACTTGGGTCAACAAATCCATCAACTTATTCAATATATACTTCTTCTTCTAGAATCCCCTTTACAAATGCAGACTTCACATCCATTTGATAGACTTTAAATCGTTTGTAGGCTGCATATGCAAGTAGAGTTCTCACACCCTCCAATCTTGCAACTGGAGCGAATGTCTCTCCATAGTCAATTCCTTCCTCTTGTGCATAACCTTTGCATACCAGTCTTGCTTTATTCCTTATTACCTCTCCATGTTCATTCAACTTGTTTTTGAATAGCCACTTTGTACCAATTAGATTTTTGTTGTCAGGTCTGGGTACTAGTGTCCATGTCTTATTCTTTTCAATCTGGTTTATCTCTTCATTCATTGCTTGAATCCAGTCTTCATTATCTAAAGCATCTTTTACTGTCTTAGGCTTAAAATCACATAACAAACATGTGTATTCTCTTAATTTTCCTCTTGTCATGACTGTAGAATCCTTTGCTCCTATGATTTGATCAGGTTTATGGTACCTTCTTATATAATTTTTCAAAGTAGGCTCTTTCTTAGCTTCATTTTGATCATTCAAGTTTAGTTCAGGGTGAAACTGTGACTTGGCATCTCCATCAGATAGCTTGGCAATAACTTCCTGTTGCTCGGCAATGTTGTTTTGTGTCTCGGCAGGTGCAGACTATTGCTTGGCAACTTCATTTTTAGTTTCATTAGAATCCTCTTCTTCAAGATATGTGAATGATTTGTAACTTTCAGGCTCAATCATGCTTTCAGCTTCATTTCTTTCTACATATTCATCAATTCTAACATTTTCACTTTCCACAATTTTGTTAGTGTTAGAATTCAAACATTTGTATGCCTTTCTCTTAGTAGAATATCCAAGAAATATTTCTTCTTCTCCTTTAGCATCATGTTTACCATTTTTGTTATCCTTCATTATAAAACATTTACTCCCAAAGACTTTGAAATAACTTACAGTAGGTGTATATCCACCATAGCTCATAAGGTGTAGAATTTATACCTTTCTTGACTTGTACTCTGTTTAAGGTATAAATAGTTGTTTTTATAGCTTCTCTCCAATATTTTTGTGCAACATTTTTCTCCATCATTAATGTTCTAGCACAGTCCATGATAGATCGATTTCTCCTTTCAGCTATACCATTCTGTGCTGGTGTCCTAGGTGCCGACATCTATCTTTTTATCCCTTGGTCATTGTAGAACCTATGCAACTCATTAGAAATGAACTCACCTCCTCTGTTAGATCTCAGACATTTTGGGCTTTTACCTATTTGCTTTTCAACTTTTGCCAAGTACCACTTAAATGAATGAAATGCATTAGATTTTTCTTTGATAAACATAACAATCATCATCCTAGAGTAGTCATCTACAAATAAAATAAAATATTTGTCTCCATAGTAACTTTTCTCACCAGTAGGTCCACAAATGTCAATATGAAGTAATTCCAAAATATTCTCAGAACTATGAGTTTTTCTTTTAAAACTAGATTTAGTCATTTTTCCCAACTAACATTTCTTACACATTGTATTCTTAGGTTTCTTTAACTTAGGCAACCCTCTAACCTTTTTCAATTTACTTATGCTTACCAAGTTATCAAAGTTAACATGACATAGCCTCTTATTCCATAACCAAACATCATTATATTGTGCAAACAGGAATTTCTCTTCAGCTAAATCTAGGTAGAACAAGTTACCTTTTTTTTTTTCTCACCACCTCCAACTAATTCTCCATTGGCATCATAGATCTTTGATTTCCTGTGATGGAATTCAACTCTGTAACCAGAAGTGTTCAGCTGTGAAACACTCAACAAGTTATACTTAAGATCATCAACCCAGTATACATCATCACATCTAATCTTATTAGTCAATTGAATTTATCCTTTCCTTTTGACTCTACAAGGTGTATCATTACCAAATTTAACATATCCACCTTTGCATTGATCTAATGTTTAAAATTTTTCCTTATCACCAGTCATGTGATGTGAACAACCACTGTCAATAATCCAACATTCACCTTTACTCATATAAGAAATTAGTGCAGTTTTCTCATCATCATCAGAATCATCTTTCATTGCAACATACACTACTTCTATATCATTTTCATCAGTTTCATCAAATTCACTTTCAGAAGCTTCTTCAGCTATATAGCAAGATTTATTACCATTGTATTTGTATTCCTTGTACTTTATGTAGTATCGGTCATCCTTTCTATCCTTATACTGGTTGTCCCTTCTTTCATCCTTCTCATTCTTGTCAGGACATCTAGCAGTACTATGACCAACTTTGTGACAAGAAAAACAAATAATAGGAACTTTACCTTTGAGTTTTCCTTTTCCTCTAGCTAGTCTTCTTGCCATAAGTACCTCAAGCTCTTCTAGATCATCATCTGAGGTGTCATTGTCACTGTCCACACATTTCTTTCCTTTCTTAGATTTTCTGATGACCATATGTGACTTGAATGTAGATTCAACAACTTGTGGAGTATAGTTGTCAAAATTTGACATCTCAAATGTAGTAAGTCTGCCTACCAGAATTTTCAGAGTTAAATTGTTATTAAGAGTACATCTTAGTTCTTGAATTGTAGATACTCTAATAGCATAAATAGGAAGAACTCTTCTTAGTACCTTTTCTCATGATAGTATCTTCATCAATGACTCCCTTAGCTCCTCTAATAGCATTTACAACTTCATTTATCCTATCATAGTATTGCACTATATTTTCTCCTTCTTGTATTTTCAAATCATCAAACTTACCTCTCAAGCTTTCAAAATTGGCTCTTAGTACATTTGTATCACCTCCATAAATGGTTGCAAGGGCATCCCACATCTGCTTTGTGCTTGTATAATCTTTGATGTCCTCAAATTCATGATAGTTTAGAGATGATGCAAGTTCCAACATTTCTTGATTATGTTCATGCTTCTCTCTTACTTTTGTAGCATTCAGAACTCCAGTAGGGGCTACATATTCTATTTCAATATGTCGTTTAGACAAATCACCAATAACAGCCAAGTGAATTTTTATCAAACTTTGCCATGCAGGAAATTTTTTGTTATTGATCTTCATTCCATCCCTTTTATACATCTTGATCTTTATCTCCAAGTACCTTCTAAATTTTCAAGAGAACATAGCTCTGATACCAATTGTTAATATTAATTTAAAATAACTGAGAGGGGGGGGGGGGGAANCCAATTGTTAATATTAATTTAAAATAACTGAGAGGGGGGGGGGGTGAATTAGTTATCCTTAGGTCTAGATGTGCCCATATAAAAATTTAAATCAACTTTAACTACTCAGATCTGCTCGGCAGCAATAAACAATAAAAGTGTGCAGTTTACTGTGCTAATGAAATAAGCTTGTAGAAATTGTAAAACACAACAATAACATTCACACATTTTGACACCATGATTTAATGTGGAAACCAAATATGGGAAAAACCACTAGTAACATGCTACCAAAATTTCACACTTCTGAAGTGATGCCCTATGAGGAGCCAACCCTGTTAAAGGTTACAAAACACACTGTCAAATGTGACCTAGTTAAAGGATTTGAACTGTTACAATGGTTAGAAAGTAATCATTAGGTGTGATCTGATACATACAACTTACTTTGCAAATCTAGATCCAGTTTCAACTCTAATGCTAATTCACTAAGTGGCTTCCATTTTCATCTCAGACTCTAGATCTGCTTAGAAACCCGTCAAGCAATCTCTCTCTGCTTCTCTGCTTAGCCTTCTCTGCTTAGATCTTTCCAATCAGTCAATTAACCATGCAACACTTTTTGCATTAAACTTCTCCTTACACTTGGATACAATAAAAATAACGACAGTAGGTTATATTATACCTCTTCATCTAGGTCAAATAAATCTTTTGCCACTTAATCAAGATCACAGATCTTTGGTTAGGTAAGATCCAATGAATCCTTCCATCTTTACATTTAATTTACTTCTCCAATACAATCATTAATTAATCATTGAATCCATGCGCTAATAACGGTTTCCCATGTATTAAATAAATATGGACCAATCTTAATTAATAATGCATATCCCAATAAAACAATTATTTCGGCCATAGATCTCAAATCTCATCAATAATCAAAATACTGTTGCTCGGATTTTCACTGTCTTCCTTGATATTTCACTAGTGCTCGGCATCATCTTTGCTTTTCTTGGCACCGACTTTTACTTTTCTCAGCATCAACTTTGCTTTTCTCGGCATTGACCTTCCAGTGAACTATCAGTGCTAGATAAAAAATGTATCAATTTTCCAAAGTGCCAAATGATCAAGTACCCTGGTGTATACTCATAACTCAACCATTTCCTTGGTCTTCTTGTTATCCATTTCTTTTCAAATCTTCATCAATCAATTGATAAGGTACTCAAACATACAACAATAGTCTCACCAATTAAGGTTTGACATCAATGAAAAAATAACAATTGTCTACATTGTAGCAATCTTTCCAACAAGAATGGTTGTTCAACTAAACATATCTATAATGCAAGAAGATATGTAAATGAATGCCTTGACCCAAGATAGCTAAAACGGTGCTTCTCATATAAATCAAACTAACTTCTTAGAAACTGGAGGTTTTAGATATAAATAGGAAATTCAAAAAAACAAGGAGAAAGGTGACCCTATGTTGACTCTGATATGAAAAAGTTTCTTATCTGGGTCTACCAAACTTAAAGGTCAACTTTCTCTATTAGGGTTTTCATCCATCTCTCCTAAAAAAGGACATAAATGTCAGACGTAGAAAATGTAAAGGAATTTTATTGGAATGTGGGTGAAGAGAAAAGAAAAAGGAAGAAAAACCTAGATGTGGGTAAAGATTCTTGTTGTCAGCCAGGATTTCACCTGCAATGCAGAGTCTAAAACCGTGCAATCCTATTGGAAAATGGAAATATTCTCATTGGTGGAAATGAGAAAGAATCTTTGGATCATAGGAGGTCTTCCTCCTTGTGATTACCTAAAATTAATTTTGACTGGAAAAGGGTTAAAAGGATTTTCTTTTGTAAATAAAATGCTAGACTAATAGGTGATGCAATGATAATAAACTTGCAGCAAATGCCACAAGATTCTTCAAAGACAATGAAAACACAACCCACTTAGACAATCCCTACAAAAACGACTCTATGAAAGGCTTCTATATGAATACCAAAAGAGGAAAACACTTATTGTTTTCTCAAATTCAATTCTGAAAAGGAAACACGACCATAAATCTACACCATGGGTCATCATATTCTACATTATAATCGAAGGAATATTGATCAAACAAAGGCAATAAACATAATATTTTAATTTAATAAGTAACAATCAATGATGGACACATAAAAATAAATGGGAGGAAACTCATTCTTTGTATAAAATCTCTGAAATATGCAACAATATGCTCCAATACAATGATGCTTAATTTTGCAAAAAATGCAAAATTGGAAAAAAGAATGAAGTCCTGGAGAAATGAACTCCAAAAATGAGATATAGACCCTCAAATAGAAATGGGTCTAATAGAACAGAAAATCCCTAAAAAATAAGAAGCAAACTAAGTGTAACTAATGTGTAACCACATGAAAATTCCTTCAAGTTAAGTGGAACTAAACTACAACTCAAATATGTCCCAAAACTGCCTCAAAATCCTCCAAAACTGCATGCAATATCTAGGGTCGAATGTAGACAAAAGCCCTCAAATTGAGGAATCAAAAATGGTACTAACAATGATTTAACTATGTCAAAGGTGTCGTAACTTATTTGGAACTAAAAATGAAGTCAACTAGACCTCAAACTGCATGAAATGCCTGGAAATATGCACACCGTAACTGAAAGAAAACAAAAGCCCTCCAACCCATAGAAAATAGAGTCCAAGTAAAATTGCAAATTGCTTCCATGCAACTCTCAACTCTCAGAGGATAAAAAAACTCCCCCTTCTTTATATTTTTGCATCTTAAAAAGAATAATTAATAGTTAAGTGTTTTATAAATCAACACTTAGCTATTATCACCTACATTTAAAAAAAATGCAACAATAATTCCCCGAGCACAAAATATTTATTTATTATTATATTATATATTTTAATATCAATTCTTAATAGTAAATAATTATTATTTAGAATAAATATTAAATATATAATATAATAATAAATAATAGTATAAATATTTTAAACTTGACTTATATTTATTAAATGATAAATGGAAAATAATTTTATAAAAATAACCTAAGTATAAAAGATTTCAAAAATCTTAACCCAGTGGCATATAGGGACATGAAACCCTCACTCATTCTCATTTTCCATCATGTCGAATTCATTTCTCTGATGAAACCTTGAGCGTCACTTACATGAAAATTCCTATTGCAGTCACTGATTATTAATCTCCTATCTCATAAGGATTATTTAACTGCTGAAAATAAATTTACAGCTGAATATTGAAAAATAACACAACTGCAACTTCACTTACATATGGAAATAAATAAGCAACACAAGGACACGATGTTTTTGGACAATCATCCCTAGAAAAACCCCTAACCAGTTCTACAGATGGAAAATATATTAATCTTCAACAATATAAGAGTTAAAAAAGAATTACATGCCTCTTACTGACAGAACTCCGACAAACTCCTAATATCTCCCGCTAATATCCTCCACTGCTATACAAATCCTATCACTGTGCCTCTTGATAACACTGCAAGACTATTTTCTATCACTGCACCTCTTGATAACACTGCAAGACTATTTTCTATCATTGCAAATTCTTCTCTAAACTTGTTGCACTCTAATTGACCCATGACCCCTTTATATACTACTCTCATTGGAAAACCAACGATCGAGATTAATTCAAACAAACAACTGAGATTAAAACAACTCAACAACCAATTAACTAATTTTGGCTATGAGGTGTCACCTAAAAAGAGCCACTATTAAATAACAATTGTTTTAATCCTAACAATACTTGTTTGACAAAAACAACCATTTTCTAATTCTAGGTCAGGATGAACAACTGCCTAAAACTACCCATAACTAATGTTGTTATTTCAGGGTAAGGACGAATAGCTGTCCAAGCTACCCATAATTAACACTCCCTCTTAGGGAGGAAGTTGTTCTGCATGACACCCGTCTTATCTCTAAAGAAGATGAATTTTTCCTTCCCCAATGCCTTCTTAAGAATGTCTGGTACATGCTCCTATGTAGATATGTACTCTAGTTGAACAATTCCCCTCTGTACATAATCTCTGATGAAGTGATACTTGATATCTATATGTTTAGACCTATATGGAAAGACTAGATTCTTAGACAACTTGATGCAACTCTCATTATTGCAATGTATCACAATAGTCTCAACCTTCTGACCAAACAAGGCCACTAGCAACTTCTGAAGCCATATAGCTTCACATGTTGCCATGCTAGCTACTATGTATTCTGCTTCTGATGAACTCAAGGCCACAGATTTTTGCTTCCTGTTGAACCAAGAAACAACATCTGATCCCAGGCTGAAACAACATCCTGAAGTACTCCTTTTGTCCATTGTACTACTTGCCTAATCTATGTCAGTATAGCCTATCAACTTGATACCTTCACCTCAAACATATATGATCTCACACTTAACTGTACCATGAAGATAATGCAACACATGCTTAGCCGCTATCCAATGCACTCTCTTTGGCTCTACCATGAACTGACTAAGAGAGTTTGCTGCAAAGGCTATATTTGGCCTAGTGTTGACCAAATACTTGAGCAAACCACTCAACTGGCTATATAAGGTAGGATCAACATCCTTTTCTTGGTTGCATCTACCTTCCTGCAATTAGTGATCATGGGTGTAGACATGGCTTTAAAATCTTCCATCTCGAATCTTTTCAAGATTTCAATTCAATATTTCCCTTGACCAAGGAAAATCTCTCCATCAGCCTGCCACACCTCCATGCCTAGAAATTAGTGCATAAGTCCAAAAGCCTTCATCTCAAACTCTTCTGCAAGGTCCCTCTTTCAATCCTCTATGAGCCCTAGCACACTTGTAAGAAACAAGTCATCCACATATAGAACAAGAATGAGAACCTCACCCCCAACCACCAAGCAGTAGAGGTTCACATCAGCCTCACTCTTCACAAAGCCCATTTCCTACAAGTATGTATCAATGCACTCATACCATGCTCTAGGAGCCTACTTGAGTCTGTATAAGGATTTCTTTCTTTAATTTGCACATCTAGGTCTCTTTGTTGTGTGCTACAAAGCCTTCTGGTTGTTCTATGTATACCTCCTCCTTCAATTCTCCATTAAGGAATGTTGTCATGACATCCATTTGATGGATCTTCCATCCCATCTACGCTGCAAATGAGATTACAACTCGTATAGAAGTATACCAGGCCATAGGAGAAAGTTTATGCTCATAGTCTATTCCCTCCTTCTGAGAGAACCCCTTGGCCACAAATCTTGCCTTATATTTCTCGATGCTGCCATCTGCACTGTGTTTTATCTTGAAGATCCAGCATGATTCAACTACTGTTCTATCAGTTGGTCTAGGCACTACCTCCCATACATCATTCTACATTATTGAGTTATATTCCTCAACTATAGCATCTCCCGATACCTAATGTTTTGTAGCTTGCTAATAGCTGGAAGGTTCACTATCTACCAACTAGCTGACTAATGTGACATAGTCATTGAACTTGGCTAGTTGTCTCCTCTATCTTGTACTCTTCCTAAGAGATCCCACAGACTCCTGAGTATCCCTTTGTGTGTCTTGAACCTCATGGTGTATGCTGCCAATTGTAGAGGATGAAATATTAACCTTTATATCATCTAGATGCATATCCTGCTACACCAGTTATTCCATACTCTGTAAATATTCACCACTTGAGTCTATGCTTGTACTAGTAACTGTAATTGAGCTTTGTTGTCCTTGACTTGGACTTGGAGCTTTCGTCAGCTGCTCACTACGATCATCTGCTGGCAAATCTCTAGACCTTCTAAATGCCTTGTCCTCCATGAACTTGACATCAGGTCTGACAATAATTCTTCTGGTCCCAGGAATGAACATCCTATATCCCTTTGATGTTTCACTATACCCAACAAAGTAACCCTTCTCTGTCATCTGATCTAACTTGGTACATGTGTCTCCAGGAATAAGACAATATGCCAAACTCCCAAATATCTTTAAGTGACCAACATCTGGCTTCTTCCCCATGAAAGCCTCCTCTAGTTTCATTTTCCCTAGTACATTGTGTGGAACCCTATTCTCAATGTAGACTGTTTTACTATACACTTTTGTTGATAAGTAGCGGGGCATGTGGTGCAGAGCACCCTAGGATTTAGCTCCAAACCCTAGTAATTCTTGTTGAGTGATCAAAAGGAGGAGATCACAGTTAGTTTTCAGTCCTTTTCATTAAGCCTGAACAGTTCTTCACTCAGTCGCAAAGTCGCAGAGCCAGTGGAGAGCAGAAAAATCATGCATCGCACACTCGCGAGCTAGTCATGAGTTAAGTTTAATAGTGAGCGAGTGCGCGACGAGGAACTAGTCGCTCAGTCGCAGATGGCTAGCAAAAAAGACAGTGCACGACAATGCGATGAGGAGCTCATCGCACAGTCGCGAGTCAATTCACAATCAGTGAAAACCCGGTGCGACAACGCGATGAGCGCGTAATCGCTCAGTCGCCGAGCAGCAAACAACTAAGTAGGATGTGCGAGTGAGCGACACCTTGTGCATCGCAAGGTCACAGGTGACTTGACAGTTAAGTGAAAAGCACGGAGAGCGCGCGACTACAGTGTATCACCCAGTCGCAAGGCAAAGGTCAGCTCGGATGAAAACATCGCGACAGCGCGACAGTAAGCTCATCGCTCAGTCGCAAAAGAAATGGCAGCTCGAGTAGAAGTATGGCGAGTGCGCGACTGACTGTATTACAGGGTCACTAATGAATGTCTAGCTCATCAGAAAGAGTAGCAAGTGCACGACTAATGTGTGTCGCAGACTCGCAGAGCAAGGAGCAGTTCATGAAAAGGTAGCGCGGGTATGCGACTTGAGCTCATCGCTCAGTCGCAACATAAAACATAGCTCGGGACAATGCATTGCGGGTGCGCGATAAAGAGTTATCACTCAGTCGCGAGGTAAAAATCAAGTCAGGGAAAGACATAGCGAGAGCGCGACGATTAGGTAATCGCTCAGTCGCACACCAAGACATGAAATGTCAATTTCATTCGCGACTATGCGATAAAGAACAAAAGCAGTCAAGTGATAAAACATGCTGACGTGTCAGAAGGAGAAAGAGTTGAAAAGTTGGAAAATGCCAAAAGGAATGCCACGGAGGATAATGTCATTCACATCATCGACCATGCAGAGAAAGATAGTGATGACAGTTACAGAAGGAAGACAAAGAGCCGAGGCAGTTGAGATTCCTCAAACGGATAGGAAACCTAAAAACGGTTACAGACTAAGAAGAGGCCGAGGATAAAAAGAGAGAGAAAGGAACCTTTGAGGGGTTGTTGAAGAACTTAGAAATTGAACAGGCTAGCACAGTAGATTTGGGATTACATCGTAATTTGCAGTTTTCAATAAAGAAGAGTGTTCTGTGTGTTCTGTATATTTTATGTTCTGTACAAACTTCAGTAGAGTAGTATTCTGAGTTCATTTCAATTTAATGGATACCTTTTGACTCTCATGATCAGGTGTATGGGATGTGACTGTCAAAAGGTACCCATCATGCATTTTTATTCTTTTTTTGTGTTTGTGTTTGGAACTGAGGAGAGACTAGTCAGAGTTGGAAACAAGTCCTAGGCGAGCTAGATGGTCCGGCTAGGGAACTTGTAGGGAAAGGAGATAGAGTGAGAAAG
>MU223975.1:228608-240508 GCA_018584345.1 Thuja plicata | reverse complement strand
AGAGTGAGAAAGGTGCATGACTGATCTGATTCAGTCATGGAGAGTAAGATGAGATGAGGAGTGAAACATTTTGGTGGGTAGGGAACCTAGGCAAGAGGGAATAGGATAGTCCTTCTGGTTAGGGCCTAAGAGTAGCCCTAAGAGGCTCAAGGGTGAGCCTAGAGAGTCCTGAATTGAATAGGATTCCTGGTGAGATTCCTAGAAGAGAGTAGGAATCTCAGAGAGTAAGGTGACCTCCCCATCAGCATGTCCTGGTCATGTAGCATAGCCCTTACTACCTTTGATATAGAATAGTTCTTCCTCTCAGCAACTCCATTTTACTGTGGATTGTAAGGAATAGTCCACTCTCTCTTGATTCCTTCTCTAGTACCAAAATCATGTAATCCATTTCCTTTGTACTTGCCTCCATTGTCCGACCGAAGAACCTTTATCTTCCTTCCTTTTGAGTTCTCCACAAGAGGCTTGAACTCTTCGAAGCGAATGAAAACCTCATCCTTGGTCTTCAAGAAGTATATCCAGGTCTTCCTAGAGAAGTCATTAATAAAGGTAACATAATACTCATATCCTCTGAGAGACTTTGTCGACATTGGTCTACATACATCTGAATATACTAGATCAAGAACACCCATAGATCTGGTGTCACTCCTTGGAAAAGATACTTTCACAAACTTTCTCAACACACATCCCTTACAAACATCATCATGCTCTATGCTCACCTCTGGAACACCTATCACCGTCTCACAAAGCAATCTAAGTGCTCCATGATGAATATGGTCCATTCTCCTATGTCATAACTCTCCAAGATCTCTAGGGTTACTGTTTCTCATGAGTGCCTTAGGAGTATCAAACTACAACCTATAAAGAGGACCACTCCTATCTCCAATAGATACGGGTGATTTCCAATCTTTATGCTTAATCAAAACATGCATCCCTCTAAAGAGAACATTATACCCTTTATCCTGAAGGATAGATATAGAAACCAAATTCATACCTATGCCTGGCACATGCAAAACATCATGAAAAGGAATTACCTTTCCATTCTCCCTCTGAAACTGAATAGTCCCTTTCCCAACTGAGTCGAGCTTGGACAAGTTTCCCATAGAAATTTGGATACTGGTGCTCTCCTCCCTATAGTTGGAGAAATATTCTCTAACTCTTTTCATATGAAATGATGCCCCACTATCTATATACCAGACACTCTATGAGGTTAAGCTAATCATACAAGCTATGAGTGAAAACTCATCCTCCAATCTACTAGAGAGCTCCTTTGCACTTGCTAAAGCCACCACTAGGTTCTTGCCCTTCTTATCTTTCTTTCTTTGTGGGAAATCGCTGACATAGTGGCCAAACTCGTGAAAAACAAAGCACTTGAAGTTATATAGGTCCTTCTTCTTTTCACTTTGTGAATTTTCTCCTTTGCTAGATCCCTCCTTTGCTTTCCCCTTTCTTGCTAGGGCAACATTTTCTTGTTCCACCTCACTTTTCTAACTCTTGTTGTTGGCTCCATTGACAAGATTTAGTCTAAGCTCCTCTTGAGTGAAATCACTCCATAGTCAATCCCGGTTAGGTAAGGTGTCTCATGCATTAATAACCTGAACAAAGACATCCCACTACTTAGTAAACCCATTTAGGGCTATTCTTACTAGCTCATCTTCATCTGGCTTATCTTCAACAGCTGCTAACTCATCCTTGACAAGTCTAAGCCTGGTGAGGTAACTTGTATCATCTTCTTCCTTATTCATCTAGGTATGTAATGTTTCTGACCTAGGCATACTGGAGGTGCAGGCCATATGGAGTGGATGGACTGCATAGCCCAGCCATACAAAGTAGGTAGGCAGATTGTATGACGGATGAAGGATAGGTCATACACTGGAAGGAGGAAGGCTATACGGTGAGAAGAGAAGCTTGTACAGAATGGATATGGTCATATGTGTAAGAGGAGTTGGCCATATGTTGGAGGCTATATGGAATTGATCTGTCCATACGTGGAGGAGGAGTTGGCCATACGATGGAGGTCATACAGTGGAGAGGGTTGGCCGTATGATGAAGTGTTGGTCATGCGTTGGGAGGGAAGCTAGTTGTAAGAGGTGTATTGGCCGTATGGTATGGCTGAGAGGCTATACGGTATGGCTAAGAGGTTGTACTGTATGGATGAGAGGTCATACAGTTGTTCTTGGAGGCCACACGAATGGTTTTGGGGTGTCTGGAGGTAATGCCTATGGAGTATGTAATTCATCTTCTTAACTGCAATGCCTTAGCAATTCACCAGATGTTAACACACACATAGCAATGAAATACTAAATAGAGGACAATTGCCAGGAAATTATATTATGAATAATGAAGTACTTCAGTTTTTCTAGATCTGATACAAGAAGGACAAATAGAGTAGGGTGAGGGTTGAATCCCACTGTAACTACAATAGGCCAAGTAGGGAAGGTCTTTCACTTTTGAAATGGCACACACCAAAATTACAACTGGAATTCACAATTACAAATAATAATATCAAAACTCAACATGCCAAATACATCCTACATGTCGGTCATAAATACCCATAAGACAAACTCCCGAGGTGTACAAATAAAGCTGACATGGCACACTAACACCTAAGCTAAAATAAAAGATGGGTCCGGGATAAGCTAAATTGACCAGAACCCAAATACAAGTTTATTTTATTTATTTAATAATAGGGATATTACAGTCCTCTTGTCCCAAATATTTCTTTTCCTCAAGCAATTATATGTTTGGATGATTTAGAATTTGCTCGCTCTCCCAGGTAGCATCTTCCAACGCACCAAATTTTTTTTGACTGTGTGAGTGCTCAATTTTTTCTCTCGGGTAGTAATGACTTCAATCGACTCTAGAACTAACTTCCCTTTACTGTTGAGGGTTGGTAAATATTCAGACAGAGTGACATGTTTCCCCACCACCTTCTTCAGGAAAGATACATGAAATATATTGTGACTCATGCTTCCCTCGGGTAGATCCAATTCATAGACAACCTCACCCACCTGTCTAGAGAGAAGGTAGGGACCGTAGAAATGTGGCCTCAATTTCTCCTTCCCAGATGCCTTTAGGGACAACTACCTGTATGGCTGAAGTTGAAGGTATACCAGGTCTCCCACTTAAAAAATCCTCTCACTGCAATGCCTATAAGCATACATTTTCTATTGATTCTGAGCCCGTAGGAGATTCTCGCAGAGTGATCTTAGGATATCTATTCCTTCCTGCAGCCAATCTTTTGCCTTTGGTGCGCGACTATCTCCCAATGTCATGTCCATAAATGAAGTTGTTTCATACCCATACAAAGCTTTGAAGGGAGTCATTCCAATGGACATGTGATAGGTGGTGTTATAACAATGCTCCCCCAAATTTAGGCACTTGACCCATGCTTTTTGTTGTGCAGACACATAGTTTCTGAGATATCCATCCATCCACTTGTTCATGATCTCAGTCTGTCCGTCAGTCTGTGGGTGGTAGCTTGTGTTGGGTGACAAATTAGTTCTTTCCAGTTGAAATAGTTCTTTCTAGAAAGTACTGAGAAAATTACTATCTCAGTCACTAACTATGTTCTCAGGGAGTCCATGTAAGTGGAACACCTCCCAAAAGAACAAGTCTGCCACCTGTGCTGCTTGGTATTCCCCTAAAATAGAAAAGAAGTGTACATACTTGGTCAAGCTGTCAACCACCACAAAGATGCAATCTCTTCCTTACACCTTTGGAAGCCCAATAATGAAATTCGTTGAAATTCTAGTCCATTTTTGCTCAGGAATGGGTACTGGCTGAAGTAGACCTGTTGGCATAGTGTGTTTTGATTTATTCTACTGACAGGTAGGAAATTCCCAAACATATTGGAGGACATTATTCTTTAAGCCCTTCCATGAGAACCTTTCCATGATCTTCATGTAAGTATTCAAATATCCCTGATGTTTGGCCAAAGTTGAGTCATGTATCTCCTTAGGAAAATTTGCCTTCAATTTGTATTCGGGTACCCAGTATATTCTTCCTTTGTAGTATAAAATATCATCAACCACCTTGTATCTTTTATCTTGTCCTTCGCCCTCCAACAACTGACATGCAAAAGTATTCTTAGAATACTCAACCAATAGGTGTGCTCTCCAATCGGTTAAGATTTGAGATAAAGAGCATATCATTGGCCATCTTGACAAGGCGTTAGCCACCACATTATTTTTTCCCTTTATATATTCAATGTCAAAATTAAAAGCTTGTACTTTCCTTACTGACTTCTTTTTTCATTCATTGAGTTCCCGATGTTCCATGAAGTGCCAAAGGCTGTTATGATCTGTACGCATGGTGAATTTGGCTCCAATGAGGTACTATCAAAATTTTGTCAAGGCATGCATGATGGCAAGCATCTCCTTGTCGTAGATGGAATACAATTTCTCAGCTCCCGAAAGTTTTTGACTCTCAAATGCAATCAGGTGATGGTCCTGCATCAACACAACCCCAAAACCCTCTCCAAAGGCATCACACTCCAAAATGAAGGGCTAGGTGAAATCTAGAAGTGTCAGCACTGGGCAAGAGCTCATGACTTCTTTAAGCCTTTCAAAAGTTTGTTGTGCCTGTTTGCTCCATTGGAATGATCCTTTCTTTGTTAGGTCCATCAATGGTGCACTGAGCTGTGAGAATACCTTCACAAACTGCGTATAATAATTGCACAACCCGAAGAATCCACACAGGTCTAAGATAGTCTTTGGTGGTGGCCAATCCAGAATGGCTTGAATTTTTTCCTGATGCACTTGAACCCCTTGCCCACTGACAATGTGCCCGAGGTACCATATCTCCATCATCCAAAACTCACATTTTGACATTTTGGCAAACAAGGACTATGATTCCATAATTTCCAGTATTTCATCCAAATGCTTCAAATGTTCCTCCCATGTCTTCCTGTATATGAGTATGTCATCAAAAAATACCAATAAAAAATTATGCAGTTGCTTGCAAAAGATGTGAATCATAAAGGATTGGAATGTGGCAGGAGCATTGGTCAATCCAAATGGCATGACCAAGAACTCGTAATGCCCATAGTGGCAACATGATATTGTTTTCTGCACATCTTTACCTCTCATATGTATCTGATGATGCCTAGATTGAAGATCTATTTTCAAAAATTAGACAGCACCATGCAGTTCATCTAACAACTCATCGATCCTGTGAATAGGGTACCTATTCTTGATGGTTTTCTTATTTAATACATGGTAGTCCACACACATCCTCAGAGTTCCATCCTTCTTCTTGACTAGTACAATGGATAATGCAAAAGGGCTGGAAGTGGGCCTGATCCTTCCCTTTTCTAGAATCTCTTGTATTTTTGTTTCAATTTCATCCTTAAACCTTTAGGATGGCGGTATGGTGTGGTGATGATAGGTTGGGCACCAGCCTCTATCTTGATAGTGTGTTCAAACCCATGGTGTGGTGGTACTCCTAGTGGTATGTCAGCAAAAACTATTTGATGCTTCTCCAACACACTCTGAAGCTCCTCATCCTAATAGAAGGTAGGTTGTCCATGTACTGGTTCTGATGAGATAAAATAGTGTGCGGCCCAGACCATATCATCGTTCCTAAGGATGGCCTCCATCCGTTGGGTAGAAATTTCCCTCAGTCCTCCATTCGACATTCCCCTCAAAACAAATTTCTTGCCATCCACCTCGAATGAAAATTCTATCCATTTGAAACTTTGTGTGTATTCATCTGGATGTCGAGGATGACTTCCATGTTGTCCAAATCAACTATGAAGAAGTCATCTGTCACCATATGGTTACCCATAGAAATACTCAGTTGTGGGACCAAATGGGTGCAAGACAAAATGCTTTCTCCTGCCACCTTGATGTCAAATCATTGGTGTGCCTCTATTTGTAAACCCCTTCGTTTGACTAGTGAGGAGTTGATGAAGTTGAGGGTAGCTCCACTATCTAGCATAACCACAATCCTTTATCCCTAGAGAGTACCTTGTAACTATAAAATAGTGCATCTCGAGGTTCTAGCTAAAGCAACAATGGACCTGCCTCTTTTCAACAATGTGGAAATTCTGTCTATATGGTTTAGGTTGGCCTCTCGAGCAGCTAGTTTTTCTTCTTCCTCATATGGTGCATATTCTTCCTCTTCATCATCTGACATTACTTCAATATAGTGTATTTTCCCTTGCCTAAGAAATGATGTCCAGGTTCCCATGATTTCCTACAATTCAAGTATAGCTTCCTCCTTCTGAGCTCCTGTTGGGTATCCTCATCTAGTAGAGGTCGCTTTGGCGGAGGTCTGTTGTCCTTTTCTTTGGGAATAAGGGGTGGTTTGGATGGTGCATAATTCCTGGAGGAGGAGGAAGATATTGACATATCGTGTGCCTTCTTGATTGCCTCTATGAGTGTGATGAGATCGAACCCCTTCACCCATCCTCTCAAAGGTTCTGCAAACCCATCCATGAATAGCATGACCAATTGTCTCTCCAAAATATCAGTTATGAGGATTGATAATCTTTGAAATTTTGTAATGAAATTGTCCACTGTACCTATTTGTTGCAACTTAGCCAAATCTTTGAAATTAAGCTCTAGATCTCTTCCATCAAAATGATCCATTAATCTCTCAGTGAAATTAGCATAGGAGGTTATCTGATCATGGCCCAGGGTGACCATGCCATGATGCTACCATTCATGAGCTAGCCCCTCCAGATGTAGGGCTACAAATTTTATGGCTTCATCCTCCAGCATAGGGTTGAGCTGGAAATAAGTGTCAGCCTTTTGCACCCAGGCCCTAGTTGTGGTGAAACCAGAATCATCGAAAGTTGATAAATTAACTTTACCGACCTTTCTCCTAAGGTTGTCATTATAGTAGCCACCCTGATTGTTGTAGCATGAATATCTCATTCTCAAATCTACATAATCCTTGTAGGTTATATCCCCTTCCAGATTTGCATTACTCTAGTCCTCCTGAAGTTGATCTTGCATATCTTGGAATGTAGGTGATTCTCTGTGTTGTGCTTCCATTCAAGGAGGGAAGGTAGGCATGGATGGTCGAGAGTGTGTTGGTTTTGGGTTTTCCCTACTTGCAACACAATTGTCACTTTGCACATTTTTCTATGTCGATGCTTTGCCTTCAGCCAATTTTCATAATGTCTCCTCCATGAGTCGCTGAGTGTCATTTATTTGCATTTGGTTTTTGGAGAGGTCTCTTAGCAATGCCATGACTTGAGTGGTGGGATCCTCTTGATCTTCCATACTATCAGTCGAATGATATCTATTCCTTCTCTTGGTCTATACTTGCATTCAAACCCATAAGATGGCAGAATCACCAGCTTTGATACCACTGTAATGTTCTTGACCTGGGCATACTGAAGGTGCAGGCTATACGGAGTAGGTGGACTGCATAGACTGGCCGTATGAAGCCTGTAGGCAGACTGTATGGTGGATGGAGGACAGGTCATATGATGGAAGGAGGCAGGTTGTACGGTGAGAAGAGTAGGCCATACAGAATGGATCTGGCTGTACATGTAGGAGGAGCTGGCTATACGGTGGAGGCCGTATGGAATGCATCAGGTCATACATGGAGGAGGAGTTGGCCATATGCTGAAGTTCATACGGTGGAGAGGGCTGGTCATACGGTGGAGTGTTGGTCGTGCATTGGGAGGGAAGCTAGACATACAGAGGACTACTGACTATACAGTGTGGCTGAGTGGCCGTACGGTTGTGCTTTGAGGCCGTATGAATGGTTTTGGGGTGTCTAGAGTGAATGCCTGTGGATAATGGAATGCGTCTTCTTGATTGCAATGCCTTAGCAATTCACCAGATGTTAACACACACAGAACAATGAAATACTAAATAGGGGACAATTGCTAGGAAATTATAATATGAATAATGAAGTACTTCAGATTTTCCAAATATGATACAAGCAGGACAAACAAAGTAGGGTGAGGGTTGAATCCCACTGAAACTCAACATGCCAAATACATCGTACGCGTCAGTCATAAATACCCATCAGACAAACTCCTGAGGTGTAAAAATAAAGTTCACATGACACACTAACACCTACGCTAAAATAAAAGATGGGTCTGGGATAAGCTACATTGACCGGAACCCCAATACAAGTTTATTTTATTTATTTAATAATGGGGATATTACAGGGTATTCCTCAACTTTTCTGTAAGAATCAGCTTCTGGTTAGTGGTAGCATTTTGGTATAGATTCAGAATGGCGTCCCACATCTTCTTCGCTGTATCTAACTCCGCGATATGTGGAACAATCTGGTCCTTAACACCATCAAGGATTATCCTCCTCGGCTTGGCATCATCCTTCTTGTATGCTGCAAGTTCTACTGGATCTGTAGGTACAGCTGCAGTACTAGTAACATATTCCTTGATACCATTCTCTTCCAGCAATAAATAAATTCTGGCTTTCCAGACACCAAAATTTGAGGCACCATCCAATCTATCCTAATCTCTCAAACCCGCTAAGGCCATCTCAAAGAAATAAAAGAAGCAATTACTCGAAAGAGGTCAAACTCAAATTTCTTTCCTTTGCTTAGGGTAAACCTTTTTTATCCTCAATACAGCTCTGATACCATGTGAAAATTCGTATTGCAGTCACTGATTATTAATCTCCTATCTCATAACGATTATTTAACTACTGAAAATAAATTTATAGCTGAATATCGAAAAATAACACAACTGCAACTTCACTAAAATACGGAAAGAAATAAGCAACACAAGGACACAATGTTTTTGGACAATCGTCCCTTGCAAAAACCTAAGGGAAAATCAGTTCTACAGATGGAAAATGTATTAATCTTCAGCAATATAAGAGTTACAAAAGAATTCCTTGCCTCTTACTGGCAGAACTCCGGCAGACTCCTAATATCTCCTGCTGATATCCTCCACTGCTATCACTGCGCCTCTTGCTAACACTGCAAGACTATTTGCTATCACTGCAAATTCTTCTCTAAACTTGTTCCACTCCAAATGACCCATGACCCCTTTATATACTACTCTCATTGGAAAACCAACAGCCAAGATTAATTCAAACCAACGGCTAAGATTAAAACAACTCAACAACCAATTAACTAATTTTGGCTAGGAGGTGTCACCTAAAATGAACCACTATTAAATCATAATTGTTTTTATTCTAACAATACTTGTTTGACAAAAACAACCATTTTCTAATTCTAGGTCAGGACGAACAGCTGTCCAAAACTACCCATAACTAATGCTGTTTTTTCTGGATAAGGACGAACATCTGTCCAAGCTACCCATAATTAACATCGCTGTGACTGTTATGCTTTTTGGAAAATAGCGGAGGCTTTGAAGGTTTCTAAGATACTCCTTATCTGATCATTCCTCATTAACAGACAAGTCAATTTCATCCTTTGGCTGAGGGTTGCTTTGCTGTGTATAGAAAGTGGGTCTGATATTTGTTGTATTTCCATATATTTTGTGCAAGTTTTTTTTTGTTTCTTCTGAAACTTACCAATATTTACCTCTCAGAGGGTTTTAATACGACATGTGGTCTCATTTTCTTGTTGATGGCTGTGAGCACCTCTTTAGCTGTTAAAAAGCTTTTATGTAACGCAAGAAATGGGGTTTTATTGAGTAGAAAACAATATGATTTCTCTCTGTGAAACTTCAGGCTTTCCTTTGCTCGACTCCTGCAAGAAATAACGATCACAAAACTCATGGCCGCAGCTTCCTGGGGTAACTCTCTATGTTTTCTTTCAATTGGTACCCAAACTGTATCTTGCTAGCGCTGAAA
Source organism: Thuja plicata (assembly GCA_018584345.1). Lineage (NCBI taxonomy): Eukaryota > Viridiplantae > Streptophyta > Pinopsida > Cupressales > Cupressaceae > Thuja > Thuja plicata. Next base: position 230,756 of record MU223975.1, on the reverse strand, counting down.
ACGTTATCTCTATTGTTGCAAGAGAGTGATGAAAACGTAAAATGTAGCCCTCTACTTCTGTATTGGAAGCTCTCATAATAGCAGAGGGTTTGTCTTCGTGAAAACGACATTCTTCTTGTAACATAATTATTTTGTAGCATACTGCCTGTAACTGTAGCTGCAACGTTCTTTTGTTGTCTTCATTTCACCATTTTTCCAGTATTAATCATCATCTGGACAAGGACGCGATTTTCTTTTAAAACAGACTGCCATTTTGCCCCCAGTGACACAAGTTTAATGGACAACTATTCAATTTTTCCCTGTACTGAATTCCATTGCTTTTCTAGATCTAAAGCTCCTTCATTCTATCTTGCAGCTTTGATAATAAGTCTTCCCCGTGTCTTTTTAACATTTCTAATTGACTCATCAGCTCTTGCTCCTTCACTTCATATTGCTCTCGGATCAATGAAATTTGAAGCGACTCTTGCACCATTACTGAATGTTCTTCCATTTCTTTCCTCTGCAAAACGGAGTTGAGAGACTTCGGCCTCCGCCTTCTGTTGAAGCTCTTTCAACTAGATTGAATTGTCTTCTCAATTATTTTTTCATTACTTCTTTCTTTGAGAGCCTGTTCTTAAGTTTAATGTATTCATTATAAAGATGTATTAATTCATTATTTTGCTCATCCATCTTGGACTCTAGAACTGTGACTGTTATGTCTAGTTCATGTCATCATGTTGTAACCTTATTGAGCTCTGAAAAATGGAACTTTGACTTATCGTATATCTGTCTTTATACCTTCAAACTCCCTGGTATCTCTTCTTAGGCCCGTTTGTTTGGGGAATTGGAATTTGACTCAAAACCTTATTATCACAAAATCAGGTTTTGAAATTCCGGTTTTGCATCTTGGAGAATTGGAATTTGACTCAAAACCTTATTATATCAAAACCAGGATATGATTTCTAATTCCATCTATTAGTAGGAAGATGATGCCACTCATTTTGGTGTCTAAACCTGGTTTTACTTGACAAATCCAGAATTGCAATTTAGAGAAACAAACAGCGGATTTGCAAAAACGAGAAGTGTCACTCCCAAAACCGGGAAGTGTCACTTCCAATTCCTGCAAACAAACGGAGCCTTAGCGAAATGATGCAAGTCTTTAAACTTCTCTTTCATGGCTGACAAGAACTGTCTCTCTTTTCTCTTGTATACTTTTATTTAAGGCTGACTTACTCACATTTACTTGAGCACAATGAACATTAATTCCTGAGCATGCTTTTATTAATCGTACCTGATTGCTTTCATTGTACTATAACAGTAAAGATATCAAGATGAAAGATACTATATTTCCATGCATGATTGATTGCACATGAACCTTTGAAAGTTGAATGCAACTTGTTCTAACATTGATTTTCTTGTACCATTGTAATGCTTCTAACTACAATAGTAACATGGTATTTAATGATAACTTTGACCTCATTGGTATTTTTTGTCACTCTCATCTGACTCAGAAATGTACTCAGTACTATCCCCTTTGACTATTCTTGTTGTCTTATACCTGTAGATGTTTCTCCAAGCATTAAAATCTCTATCCCGAGGCATTGGAAATTGTTCTACACTTTACCATTTTATCTTCTATGCCAATACTGTCAAACAACACCTCCAGAAAGTAGGAGAATATCTGCATGCCGTCACGGCGGAGGAAGATGGATCGCTACTATAGGTTGGGCTGTCGCTTTCTTTACTGTCCCCATTGATTACTCCAATTCCTCCATCAACATCATTGCATCTGGGCGGATTTGACATCTTAAGCGCCGCCAATTGCTGTTGCCTCTAAAGCTCCGGTGGAAACATAACCTGCAAAAGAGAAGGTGAAGAAGAAGAAGAAGAACCCACACCCTCATTGAAGGATTTAGAAATATAGGCATGGATCTATGGTCGAGAGGCAGCTTTGGCAAGCATGATGGAATTAATCGATGACGGTGCAATGACTTTTTCTGCACGCGGCTCAGGACTTTTGTAAGCGGCTCTCCTGATGTGGACGTTTGGTTGCACCCCATAACCGGGTTATGCAGCCCATAACCCGGTTATGGGGTGCAATTCCTTGTTTGGTGACCTCTAAATTGAATGCGAATATGGATTTGCAAATCCCCATTTGTGCAAAAATGT
>MU223975.1:150088-163768 GCA_018584345.1 Thuja plicata | reverse complement strand
CTGTCTTCATTTTAGCATTCTGAGTTTTGTTTAAATTGAATATTCTAGGAATATCTTCAGTTTATATATCTTTCAGGCAGATTATGAAATACTTCTAGGGTTCTTTCAAGGAGAGAATATACCTTAGAGATATTTCAACAAAGTTCAGGGTAGCAAATGAATTTGATGGATTAATTTGGTTAAAAGTACTGAGGTAGATATATAAGGTATATCTATGTTTGTGTCAGATCCTGTAATTGCCTTAAGTTGTTGTCCTCAATCATGCTGGTTAAAACCATTTATAGATGACTCCATGCCCTAAGATTGAGCATTGGTCTATTTTTCGTTCAATCAAATGACTGTCATTATTAAAATCAATCTTTACTTCCAGTTTGGTCTGTTTTAGTAAAATTTATAGTGATCATTCCCTGTAATTCCACCAATAGCAAGCCAGAATAATTTAGTGATTTCATTATTCTAAGTTTTTCAAGGGTAATCCCGCCCGATTTTGTGGAGCTCAAAGTGTAGGATGTCTCAAGACCTTGTTACTGTTGTTCTACTCTACGCTTGATCAGTGTCAGGGATAAATAGAGTGAACCTTCTAAGGAGTATTTTTATGTCAGCAAGAATAGGGAACAACAGAGTGTATGTAGGAAGGTTTTTTACGGTGGACTTGACCAGCTAAATCTTTCCCGCTTGACTGCTGATAATTCCCTTCTAGCCAGCCAATTTTCTGTTATATCTGTCTATGAGCTTGTTCCAGAAAGAGTCTTGGGGTTTAGCTCCCAAAGGAAGGCCCAAGTAAGTGGAAGGGAGTGATCCAATACTGCAACCTATATATCTCCACCATTCTTCTTTGTCTGACCTCCGAGGTGTTGATGAAAAAAAGGGAACTCTTGCACTAGTTGATAGATTGGCCCATAGCCCTAGTATAGGAGTCCAGTAATTTTTTCATAGTTCTAGCCTTAGAGACCGAAGCTTTACCACCCAAGATGGTGTGATCAAAAAATTGTTGATGAGAGAAGGTGGTCAAGCGTGAGGAAGGCCTAGTGCCTTTCATCCTCCCTAAAAGCCTATGTGTAGAAACCAACCAACCCAGGCATTCGGCCGAGATAATAAAAAGGATAGGAGACGGGGGGTCCCCTTGTTTTAGACCCCAAGAAGCTTTGAAGAAATCTGAGGGAGATCCATTAACTAGGACAGAGAAAGATGGCGAGGAGATGAGCTGAAGGATGATCCGGTAGAAGGTGTTATCAAAACCAAAAGTACTCAAAAACTTCAACAAAAAGACAAATCCACCCAGTCATAGGCTTTAGATAAATTAAGCTTGAGGAGAAAACCTTCCTTTTTCCTGCTTCTAAAGAGTGAATCACTTTGTGAACCACTATAACTAAATCTTGGATTTGATGTCTAGGAAAAAGCCAAATTATTGCTCACTATGATGATAAATATGTTTATATGTTGATCACCAATATGTTCATCACTTGGGTCACACTAATTACTCGGATGATGTTGGTTACTTAGGAAATAATGATCACTCAGGCGATGCTGGTCACTCAGACAAAAGTGATCACTAGGGAAAAGCTGATCACTCAAGCAATGTTGATCACTCAGGAAATGTTGACCACTCAAGCAATACTCAATGACTAAGTGTTTTGACACTAATTGACAACATGTCATTCCATAAGGTCTAAAATCTCCCCCTTTGGCATTAGTGACAAAAACACTTATCATTGTACTCTAAATCTGATAGGTCAAAACTCCCCCTTACTATTTGCTTGGGTTTTGACACTTTCTCTGTTGCTCGGGTCCAACTGACTCTATTTTTTTATTTTAAAAATTGTTTATGTAATGTATATCTTCTTCTCTACTCAATTGTACATGTATTTCCTTATTGTATATACAATGACCTTTCCCCTTCTTTTTGACAAAAATGCAAAAATATATCTACAAGGTAATTCCAAAGTAGGATAGGAAATCACAATGTACCATCAAAATTTGAGATAGAGTGTTGTCCCAATTGTCTTGTAGCACCTTCATGATGTGCAATTCTATCTATAGCTTGGCTGAAAACTCAATCATAAGTTCTGCAACTGAGAAATTATTGTCATGAATGAGTGTCTTGGCATGTGTGATTTGTTTCTGCATTGCATCCATATCTTGTAGGAGGTGGCTCTGGATGGCTATAAGAGACTCTCTAGTCCTTTCTTCTTCTCTTTGTAAATCAGCATGTAGATCAGTCAGATATTTGATCTTCAAAAAGTGTGTTGAGCTTGTGCTCTTATCAAGTGCCAACTTCTTTCATCTTTCCTTCAGATCTCCATCAGTATTTAATAACTTATTCTTTATTTCTAGAGAAAGGTTAGAAGTATCACTCTACTTTACAAATGATGCTACTACATTGGTCATGATGGTTTCTAAAGTGCTAATAAAAAATGGTTAGCTACACCTGGTAAATTGAAATCTTCTTTGCAACATTCTCTAGAACCTTGTTTTCAAACTTTCTTGATGCTTTCTCAAGTAGTTTCTCTTGACCATTTAAGTATGTATTAAACTTATGGACTAACTCAACAAGTTGGTCCATAATAGAGTCATTCTCATTTTCTTCAATATGTAATGCATCTTGGAATATGGATTTTATATATTCAAGCACTCTATTCCTCTTTTTCTCTTCTCGTAGCTTCTTTTGGATTTCTCTTTTCTTCCATAACTCTCCAAGTATATCCATTTCCTCTATGGACAAGTTGGAAAGATCCCAATTTGGAATCACAATGTATTTTTCAAGATCAATCTCATCAGTATTCACTTCATTCTCCTTACGTTTGATCATGGGATTAGGTGAAGGAACAATTTCGTTAACTTTTCCATCCTCAACTTGTACCTCATTATTTAATTGAGTTAGGTCATTGACCCTTACTATACCAATTGTTTAATCAAGGTTAACTAAAGAATCAATACTAGCTGAAGAAACATTTACCTTGTCCATCTGTGACTCAATTGTGCTTGGCCCAGTAATAGGTGGAGCCTGTTGCTCAGTTCCTATTAGTTCAAATTTGGATTCTATAACATTATCCTTTCTCAGAGACAATATGTTCTTGTTAGGTTATTGGGAAAAGGATGCCATAACTTCTACTGCAATATGCTCAGCATTAGACTCTTCAATCATTTGTACCTTGGGTAATGTATCATCATTGGTCTGTTCAAGAGGGTATGTCCTCGGTACTTCTTCCTTATCATCTTCCTTGACTTCAAATATATATTTCCACAGTGTTGTGGCATGCTACACTATATCTTCTATCTTTTTGTCTAGTATCTAGAAATTCTTGAATGTCAGAGTATGATTGTTCTCATATATGGTCATTGCCTCGTTTATCTCATTGTTTTTAAGAGCAGGCATGAATTCCCAAAAGTTTTTTCCCTTATGTCTTTTTTAGTTCAGACTGTGTTGAACCAGAGAATAGATACTTCTTTGAATAGATCTTTAGTCATATGGCTCTTCAGCTTAGAAGGGTCATATTTCCATTTATCCATTTTCTCCACATATGCTTCCTCTATCTTCTTTTGTTCCTCCTTAGTCCTTGAATCATTATTCAATGACTTAAGAGAACGCATACCACTACCTCCTTTCAGATCTTCAATATTTTTCTCAAGTGTAGGTGGTAGTCTCTTGAAGACAATTGTATCAACTTCATCATCATCATCTTTACCCAATACAAGTCTCCTTCTTGATCTCCTTGGTTTGCTGGTAGTAAGGATAGGTGTAAGGGCCTTAGGTTTTCTCTTGAGAGCTAGCCTCTTTTTCTTGTTAGGAGGATCTACTTCTTCCTCTTCCTCTTCCTTTTTAGATATGATATTTTATATCTTGAGTTCATCTCCTTGGAATACTGAGATAGAAGGAGAAGTCTTTCCATACTTCTTTTTAAATTTTTCCATCCTTTTATTTCCTCTTTTCACAATTTAAGGAATCTCTATCACTATAGATATCATAGTTTCCACACAATCACAATTGTTTGGTATCCAAAAATTGTTGATATTTTCAAGTTGATTCTGGGTTTCAACCAATGTGATTTCCACTAAAGAACAACATACAATAATGTATGAACAAACAAATATTTGGAGGAGATGTTTGAAAACAAGATGTATGCAAAATGTAAGAAACTCAATAGTTTGGCTAATGGAAAATTTAGGGAGAAAGCTCCTTTGATGTGTCGAGGTGAAGTTGAAAATGAAGATGGGTGTTGAATCAAATTTAAAACCTACTATATTTGGATCTCCCTTGCTTAAAAAATATCAAGTTATTTTAATTTTAGTTAATCCAAAAAAAATTTAGAGCCAAATTTTCAAGTATTTTGAGAGGATGAGAAAATTGAAAGTCATCCCAAATCCATATGTCATAAGGTGGAAACTTCATACAAAATTTTTCTTTCCATTAAAATTAGAATATTTCTCATTAGAATTTCAAGATTAACATGTGTACATTAAAAATTCAAAAAGTCTTCGCAAATATTTCTTACCTTCAATTTTTTTTAAAGAAACCCAATACGTTAGTTATTGAAACTTTTAAGGCCAGGGGATTCCAAGATAGGTTCAAAATGAAACTTAGTATCTTTGGGTTCAATATTGTGGCCAAACATTATGCTTGCACTAAATTGTAGCTCAATCCCTTGACTGATAAAAAGGGTTGATGAGCATCCAATCTCTATGCTAACGCAGCTAAATGTGAACATGTTTCTAGGTTCATCTTAAAACAACCATTTACTAGGATCTATCCATGATAGTATCCAATTGGTGATCCCCTTACCATGCATTTCAAGAGTGTAATTTTACCTAGATTGCACTTCCAATCAGAGCTAATGTTCTTCCAAACCTGGTGTATCAAGACAATCCATCCAAAGCAACCCCTTTCTCTCTTGTTCTTGCCTTCAACCTTGTAAATGGGATATCTATAGGTTAGAATGCCAGACATGACATGAATGATTAATTTTTTATTGACTTGAATTCCTTCTTCAGTTTTGTAGTTATCAAAATAATTATCATTAATTAATGGTTTTGAAACTCGCATTCATGTATTGCTTGGTTGCATTAAAAATGAGAACTCTAAAATATTAGGTCTAGTAAAGTATTTGTTACGGGCTCAACATAAGTTAGGAGAATCTAAATCATGCTGAAATTGAACTATTTTTTTGTATGGTAAGATTAGTATGGTAATATTGAGAAACATTTATAGTTGAGGTATCAAATAAGAGGTGGTCAAATGTTCAAGCATGCCTAATATATAAGGTATGAGATTGTTTATGTATGGTAATATTGACAAATATTTAAAGCTAAGCTATCAAATCAAGGGTAGTTAAAGGATCAAGCACACCAAATATATCACATATGAGATTGTGGAACTTTGGTTACTCAATAAGAAATATATGATTTTATCTATATGTGATTATATTCTCCTTAGATTTAGTCCAAATGGTACAGAGGAATGGTGATTCCTTTGTCCTTATTCTTCTGAATGTAAACTAATAAAATTGTTCGTCCTCTATATTTATATACATATCTTTTAATTAGTTTTTTAGATTTGTTTGAAGCTTGCTTAAAATTCAACTTACAAAAACACATACTATTTAAACATGGAAGATCCTTTGGAGGATTCAAATTTCAATTAGGGATAATGAAATGTTGAAATAGGGTCAAATAAAATTACACAACTCACCATAAGAAAAAGATCTTTACTCACACTCGACAATTTTTATGGCACTAAAAGGACAAAAAGATTTAAAAAGTAATTCCTAGTTTCCTCAAAATTACAATTGTTTCGAATAAAAAAATAACTATTTTGTAGCTGAGTCTTGGTTTCAACCAACAAAATTTTCCATAAGAGCACAACATCCAAGAAAGTAGGAATAAAAAAATATATGGAACACATTTTGAAAAGTAAGGAGTTTGCAAAATTTAAGAAACTTAAGATTTAGTTGTTTGACTGATGACAAAGTTATGGAGAAAGCTCATTTTTAAAATAGAGATGAAGATGAAAATAAATATAGCTGTTGGTCCCAATATGAAACCAGCTACATTTGGATTTCCCTTGCTTACAATATTCCTCCATCTTTCAGTTTTAGTTTCTCCAAATGCAATTTTAGAACCCAAATTTCAAGTATTTCAAGAAGAACCAAATTTTCAAGAATTTGGAGAAGGGAAAAATGGGTGTCATTCAAAATTCATAAGTCATGAGGTCCAAACTTTATACAAAATTTTTCTTTGCATCAAAATTATAGTATTTCTCCTCAAAATTTTATGATTAATATTTGGACTCTAAAAATTGACAAAGTCTTCCCAAACATTACTTACATTCAAAAAAATAATAGAAAAAATTCCATATTTTTTATGTCAGAACTTGCAAAATATGACATCTTGAATATTTATTGGATCGTATAGATTAACATATTATATTTTTGCAATACCTTGTATATGACACTTTGTATTATTATTATTATTTAAGTAAAATACTGAAGATGAGAGAGAGAGAGAGAGAGAGAGAGTGTGTGTGTGTGTGTATGTATGTGTGTGTGTGTGCGTGGGTGTGTGTGTCTCTATATGTATACTATTGGAAATATATACACACACACACACAAAGACACACACACATATATATACTATTGGGAATATATTACATGCACAGTGACTAAGAGGAGGGGGGGTGAAGTAGGAACCAATAAAACTTATTCTTCTTTAACCTCAATTAGATTATCTAATCTAATTGCATGCATAGAAAAGAAATAATCATTCATAACACATAACATAGTATTTGGTTACCCTGAAACCTTCCATATAGAAAGTAAAACTAGGGTGGGGATGATACCCACAAGAATTATTACTGCAGTATAAATTTAGCCTATTAGAGATTACATTGATCACTTCTGATGGTGTACCCTATTAGGAGAAATAAGGATTATTAGGTCCACCTTGTGAAAGGATTTTATAAAATACAATAAAGTAATGCAACTCTGTTAGGAGATTTACAAAAGACTGTTAAGTCCACTTGGTTAGAGGATTTTTCTGATCCACCTGTTAGAATGAACCTGTAGTTGATCTACTTAGGCAAATCTTATTTGCTGAATAAGATCCTTTGATTCTTAACTAGTCACTTGACTATGATGGATGAGTCTCTCATGTACTTTATCCTTCTACAATCTTCTAATCAATATGCCACTTCATATTTGCATATACACTTCTACTATATATATTTTGAATAAAAAATATTATATATATATATATCTTATCCAAAAAAAATAACTTCATAAATCGGCTTCCATTACGTACAATGATATTAAAAAATATATGCAAAGTTGGCCCAATACTATCACTCTGGTCTAAAAGTCTACTATGGTGATAAACTGGTACTCTGTCAATATATTTTTGGTTAAGTAAAATAGGTTTTACAGTGTTCCTGAAACCTGAAACACAAAAGTAGTAACATGAAGCATAGTTTAAAACAAAGCACAAAAAAAGAGAGAGCAGGCTCAGAGAAGGCCGGAGAACAAAAATTAGCTTCTACAAAAGCAGAGAGAATAGGGACAAAAGAAAAAGCTAGGGACCCTCAAGACAAATCCACCATTAGAGTAATCGCCTTGACTTCGAGCATTTCCATGTTGCCCACTGACTCCTTGATATTTTGGAAATCCAATGCCAAGCCTGTATCCTTGATCTTCTTGGTTCTAACTCTAGTGTGTTGACCATGACCGTGTTCAACATTCTGATTAGTGTCCACCTCTGTATTGTCCACATCCAGTCCATCTAATTTTGCCTCCATCTTCTCAATTATAATGTTAGTGTTCTCTTTGGAGGCCTTTAGGATATTGTAGCTCTACTCAAAAATATTCTTAAGGGTAGATTCAACCCTGGTCATGTTCTATTCCAACTTTTTCACTCTTTTATTAATCTCTAGATCATCAGTGGTCTTCTCCCTATTATCCTTCTTCTTGTTGGTGGCCCTTTTTCTGAGGTCCTCCACCTCCTAGAATAACCATTTGATGGTTCTATAATTATCAACCTTGATATTACAAGAGTTATTCAGCAGGTCCATATCGAGATCCCTTGCATTATCACTGAGCACGACTAAAGAAGGGTGAATGAGCTCATCTAGATTGATTTGGTGTCCCTCCTTCTAGATGACTTTAGGGTTTTTGATTTCTCTAGTAATCCCCATATTTTCTATTTTCACATTGAAATCTCACCACCCAACAATCTTCCCCTATTCAGCTATGTAGCAACATAATTCATTGTCTTCCTTGTCATCCTTCTCCATGTCACGTTGTTGAGAGAGCTGAGGGTATTGGGGAGTCTGGTTAGTATTTTGGTAGTCTTCCTGGAGCTTCCTATTATGATTTTGACCTAAAATAGGGGAAACACTATGGGTGTTGTCTGTAGGCCTTTTTTAATCCTCTTTCAAATCCCTCTTCATGCCCTTGTTATTTTTACCCATGGTAGACTTATTCCTCTGTGTGATTTTTCTGTCGGAAATACCTTCCTCTTCCTCTGTATCCATATCATCTTCAATGTACTCCTCAGAAGAGATAATCATGGTGCTCTATTTTTTGGGTGTAACATGTTTCTCTTTTTTGGTTATTTTTGAACTCACTCTACACTTTTTACGGGATGAGCCCATGGTTTTATTTTTCATTTCATACTCCTCTTCATCATCTTAAAGTAGACCCTCACTATCTTCCATCTCTGAGTGGATGTAATCTGAGCCAGAGATTTCTACTTCATCAGTTTTAACCACCTCGTTTCCTAGGGTTTGTGCCTTAAAGTATTCATAGATTAATAATAGTAGAGCCTCATGCAGGGAAACATTAGCGATGGCCTTCTGTCTATACCCATTTATATTATCATTAATTGAAGCATACAGGTAAAGGGGAGTAGACACCTTCATTTCATGGCGAAAATGGTTCAAAAGGACAAAGTGATAGGTGCAGATTCTATCAAACCTAGTGTCCAAAGTTATATAGTAGATGATGGCCCACAACACGAACTACCATAGTCTCTTCAGCCCTTTTGGGAGGTAATGGGTGCCAACCTTGGTAAGCCCTCTCTTTTCCTCATCATTTCTTACAAAGTCACTTTTAGCCGAGTCTAAGATTTTCCTATCTCTGTAGAATTTCTTTCCCATAGTAGGAATCCCCATGACCGCTGAGATAACCTCCTCGGTCACCGTAAACATTTTACCATTTATCTCAATTATACCCTCATCCTAGTTCTTGATGAACATGTTCATCATAGTCGGCTTCCCACCGTGGAGCCTCTAAATGAAGGTGAAAATGCCACCGCTTGAAGATACTTCCAGATTTTGGTGGGTCGTTTCCATTTTTCCAAGTCTTTGGCAGGTTCCCTCCTATGCCTTTCTCCACCCATTAAAAGAAACTTAGGAAAAAAATCCCGATAGAGGTTCGAACATGAAAGCTCTTAGTATTTCAGATTGTTCTATTATTTTGGCTTGGTGAGAAATCTTTGATGAAGTGTTTGTGATCTTTGTAAATGTGCGGGTGTAGAGTGATGTGAGTGCCAATCTACCCTATCTGATACTTTCCCATAATGGAAAAGCTATTTTCATTCAAAGTGCTAACAATCATAATTGGTATTCATCAAGCCCTCCTTTCCATGGATTCAGTCATATGCAACTAAATCCGTCTCTTCACATGGGAGGTCGCAATCATGTAGCCACCATGTCTACTTTTCATTTCTGACTGTCAAGTTGGTGAACCAGTCAGAAGCTTGGTTTCCTTCTCTGAACACATGGGATAAATGGACCTTATCAAAGGTCTTCAAGAGTGATTGATTTTCCTCAATAAAATTGGCAATAGTCCAGGATGGCTGGTGTTTCAAATTGAGACAATTGACAATGTTTTGGGAATCCCCTTCTAACCATAAATTCTTTTTTCCTAAGTCACGAGCCAATTTTTTCACATGAAGAGTAGTACTTGCTTCCACAAAATGGTTGGTTTGTGTGCCCAGAGGATGAATAACAACTACAATTCTCTTGCTATAGCTATTGCATATAATGCCACCACTTCCCGCCTTCCTAGGATTGTCCTTGGCTGTGCCATCAAAGTTAGATTTATCCACATCATCTGAGCGATGAAGCCAAGTACAAAGCTTTCTTTTATCAATGTTAGGAGAGAGAATAACAGGATCATCAACACTTGGAAAAGGGTTAGGATTCCTGTAGATAAAAGAAATTTCCCAGAGAGCATGACGAATTTTTTCAAAAAGAATTTTGGGAGTAACACTACATTCCATGAAGATTCGATTATTTGGTTCCTTCCAAATGCCCCAATAGATGTGAGGAAGCATTGATGACCATAATTTTTGAAAATCAAAATTTTTGATATGAAAGGTCCCTTGGGAAAATAGATCCAAAATGGTGGACGGGAAACACCATAGCAGCCCAAAAAGAGATAAGAAGAAATGTCATACCTCCCACACAAAAGAGAAGTGAATAAAGATGTGGTCCACCATCTCAGCTTTGATATGGCATAAAACACACCTTTTGGGGATGGGAATGCCCCACTTGTTGAGTTCATCAACAATAAGGATGCGGTATTGGACAAAAAGATAGAAAAAACATTAAGTTTAGGGATAAGGCCCAGAATCCAGGCTTGCACACAAGGAGGGGAAACCTCCAAATGCATCTGAATATAGTAGGCCAAATAAAAAGTAAAGGAACCACTAGGGGAATCTTCCCAAATCAAAGCATCATAATTCTGAGAGAGGAAGATGTCATTAAGAGTGGTGATTAAAAAAGACAACTCCTAGGAGACAGAGGATAGATCCACCTGAGTTACCTGATCTGTAGTCACACACTCTTTCCCCAAAACACAAGATACAATCCTCCTTCAAGGAGTTGAAGCATTCCATATCTTCCAGGGGCCCTAACAAAATCCAATTATCATGCCAAAAGCTGATATTGTGCCCATTGCCAATTTTCCACTTGGCTTTTTACTTAGCAAGGTCTTTGGCATTTAAGATGTCATTCCAGATGCAGGAGCCTTTTGAGGTATCATCATTTTTGAGAAAAGAAAGGAAAGAGGCATTGGAGATATATTTGTCCTCAATGATATCTCGCCATTCCCCTTTACCATGGAATATCTTCAAAATCTTCGTAGCAAGAAGTGCCTTATTGAAAGGCCTAATCCTCCTAACACCCAACCCCCCTGCCTTTTTGGGTAGACAAACTTTTTCCCATGCAATCAGAGGAAGATGACGATGATCCTCAACTCTAGACCACAAAAATATCCTTTGAATTTTTTCCAACACATCAGCCACTTTATCAGGAATAGAAAAGAGGCTAAGAGTGTATGTAGGAAGTTTTTTTGGGGTGGACTTGACTAGCTGATTCTTGCCTGTCTGACTAAGGAGAATTCACTTCCAGTCAGCCAATTTTCTATTAAATGTGTCTATGAGCTTGTTCCAGAAAGATTCATGGGGTTTATCTCCCAAAAGAAGGCCCAAGTAAGTGGAAGGGAGTGAGCTGATACTACAACCTAATATCTCTGCCATTCTTCTTTTTCTGACCTCCGATGTGTTTATGAAAAAAAGGGAACTCTTGACCTAGTTGATAGATAGCCCATAGCCCTAATATAGGACTTGTTAGCACTGTATTGGTTTAAATTTGAATTTCCTTGGCCTTTGTTTTCGCGGGCTTTCTTGTTTCAAAATCCTGTGCTTTACCGCGCAAAACACATCAAAATTCCTCTTTGAAGTCATGTTGAAGTCTGCTCGCTTAGTCGCGTCAGTATTTTTGAAATGTTTTTAAGTTGTGCGAGTAGGTGATGAGCTGTCAATGAAGAGAATCATGCAATCGCGAGCTGTTTATGTCTAGTTTTGATCTGACTGCGAGTGGGTGACGAGTTGTTTTGAAATGCAAATCACGCAATCACGATGTCTTATACAGGTCGAGCTATAGGTCCGTGAGCTAGTGACGGGTTAAAATTGTGCTAGTTGCGCAGTCATTGTTAAGTTATTCTGTTCATCTCATGCTCCGTGACTGAGCGAGTCATGTCTAAAATGAAATAGTCACACACCCGCTCACTGTTTTATGTTAATGCCTTTAAGTTGCGCGAGTGCGCGACAAGGTCATGTCCTGTAGATGTCGCCCACTTGCCTAGGAATTAACTTGGTTGTATTTTGTAGTGTGAGTGTATGAAAAAGGTATAAAGCACCGATATGAAGATGCATCACACAGTCGCACATGCATTTCTCAAAGTTCTTAAAGGTCTGCGACCGAGCGACTAAAGAGACTGTTCAATGCCTCGCTCACTCGCTGATGTTTTGAGGTGATCAGAGGTCAGCTCACGAGTATGCGATGAGAAAAGAAGGAAGGACATCGCTCAGTTGCCAGTCAATGAAGATGATCAGAAAAGATCTTGCGATTGGGCGACTAAGGAAAAAATGAAGCAGTTGCACACTCGCAGTATGTAATGAAGTGAAATTTCTGAGGCCGCGGGTGTGCGACGAGTTAAAGAACCGATGCCATCGCTCACTCACGCATAAGATAAAAGCAGGAGTAAAAGGATAGCGAATGTGTGACCATAAAAAGTATGCAGTAAAGGAATGAATGTCGCTCAGTCACCCAAATCAAAAAGTGCATTCTGAATAGCCAGCGAATGTGCAATGATGAAATAACTGAAAGAAAAGATGCGCAGTCGCTCAGTCACCAAGATTTAGGTGACATGAAATGTTAGCTCACGAGCGTGCGACGAGTAAAAAATTAAAAGAATCACTCACTCGCACGAACCCAAAAGCAAAGCATGAAAGGATAGCGAGTATGCAACAGACATGAGATGAGGTTCAAGATTTAGGTCATCGCTCACTCGCATAAGGTGAAAAGTCAAGCAAGGATGGATGGCGAGTATGCGACCAGTTAGATAACAGGGATGCATTTCTCACTCACAAGGGTATTTATAAAAGTGAATAAAGTGCAATGTGCTGGCAAGTTTCAGGCTGACGAGTGCCAGATGGAAAAAAGCATACACTCTCTCTTCCAGCTAGGATCAAATAGTGCAAGTTGATCACAACATTAATGACAGAATGAAATCTTTGTGACAGTTCAAGTGCAAGAATTCAGCTTTCAAGTTGACAAGACATAGTCCTTAATGGCTATAAGTGTAAATGATTGAGTTGGATTCTGTACAACTCTCATTTCTGCATTCTGAGTTTTTCTGCGAAGAGTAAGAAGCTTGTTGCTTTGGAGTTTTGTTTTTGAGATAGTACAATTCAAAAGAGAAGCAAGATGAGTCAAGCTATCATTCCTACCACCTCACAAGGGTCTTGGAAGAAGAAGAAAGTTGCACCAAAGAAATACACAGAAGAATTTGTCAAATTGCTGCCTGGGACTCTGAATACAAACAGTGCAGATTGGGAAGAATGGAGCAACAAGTGGTCGCGATGCAGAAATTGGGTAACCCCAGACTACTCTGGTAGTACTCTATTTCATTATTTTTGAAATAATAGGGTTAAACTAGTCCCAATTTGCAATCCATGGCATTTGAATATGGTTAAGTTAATTGTGCCTAATGTATATATGGATGTTGGTCTCATTAAGGAACTAGCAAAAAACTATTGCCCAGTGGCTAGGGTAATTAGAAAAAAGAACAAAGAAACCCTAGTTTCCATAGATAGGAGGTCAGTAGCTGAGGTATTTGGAGTTAC
>MU223975.1:126725-141544 GCA_018584345.1 Thuja plicata | reverse complement strand
TGTCTGTCATGTTGCTCATATTGCAGCATAGGATTGAAGTTTTGAAGAACAAGATTGGTGTAGTTTATACACTGTATGGATCCCTGCAAGAGGCCTCAAAGATAGCTGCAGAAGCTATGGTTTTCCTACAACCTAATTTCAAACTCTGGTCAGCAAAGGAAAGAGTTTTGGATAAACTCAAAATAGCTATGCTATACAGTGATGATTTCCCTGAAAAAGTATCAGATACCATTGATATGGTTAATAAGTTGAATGATACTTTTGCCTTCTTTAATGGAAAATCTGATTTGATGAACAGTAAACTGCAATTGTTTGGTGATCAATGTCCACCGTTGATCCCAAAGATTTATAATGAAACAAGAGAATTGAAGGCACAATCAGATTGGGAATATAGTTTTGATGCTATATTGGGAATCGAAGAGATAAAGCAATGTTTGGAAAAGGACACAAATGCAGAGTATTGCAACGAACTGATCGATGGCTTCTGCAAAGTTGAAAGAGATATGGAAAAATTTGTGTCTAAGGCCAGAACTGCCATGGATGCCAGGTGGGTGGAAGTTGTTGCCAGGCTAGTTGAAGAGAAGACCTTTTATTGGCCCACTGTCAAAGAAGTGAACAGATGGGAGGCAAAGCTTAAAGGATGAGAGAAATATGGTTGAGCCACAAAAGACAAACATTGTTAGGCTTTGCAAACAAGCTGCCACCCGTGTTTGGTTGCAAAAATTTGTTTCTAATTCGTTGCAAAGTTGTTGCAAGAAATTTTGTAATCTTTCCCAGTATGTCGGTAGCTTGTCACATCCTTATGCTATAAAAGGATTCCAAGACTACTGGGAAAAAGATGGTCATTTTTATGTCTGAAAATAATACTAAGTCAATTGTAAATTTTGGTTTAGAGAGCCAATATATCTGGTCTTTTGGGAGAAATCTCTATGAATGTACTAATTGATGATGACTTTTGAATAAAATCTAGTTCACAGTTTCTGAAGCATTTAATGGATTCTCTGTCTTCATTTTAGCATTCTGAGTTTTGTGTAAATTGAATATTCTAAGAATATCTTCAGTTTATATATCTGTCAGGCAGATTATGAAATACTTCTAGGGTTCTTTCAAGGAGATAATATACCTTAGAGATATTTCAACAAAGTTGAGGGTAGCAAATGAATTTGATGGATTAATTTGGTTAAATGTACTGAGATGGATATATAAGGTATATCTATGTTTGTGTCAGATCCTATAATTGCCTTAAGTTGTTGTCCTTAATCATGCTGGTTAAAACCATTTATAGATGACTCCATGCCCTAAGATTGAGCACTGGTCTATTTTTCGTTCAATCAAATGACTGTCATTATTAAAATCAATCTTTAATTTCAGTTTGGTTTATTTTAGTAAAAGTTACAGTGATCATTCCCTATAATTCCACCAATAGCAAGCTAGAATAATTTAGTGATTTCATTATTCTAAGTTTTTCAAGGGTAATCCCGCCCGAGTTTGTGGAGCTCAAAGTGTAGGAGGTCTCAAGACCTTGTTACTGTTGTTCTACTCTACACTTGATCAGTGTTAGGGATAAATAGAGTGAACCTTCTGAGGAGTATTTTTATGTCAGCAAGAAAAGGGAACAACAGGACTAAAGCAATTTTTTCACAGTTCTAGCCTTAGAGACCAAATCTTCACCACCCAAGATGGTGTCATCGACAAATTGTTGATGAGAGAAGGTGGTCAAGCTTGAGGAAGGCCTAATGCCTTTAATTCTCCCTGAAATCCTTTGTGCAGAAACTGACCGACCCAGGTATTCGGCCAAGATAATAAAAATGATAGGAGACAGAGGGTCCCCTTGTCTCATACCCCGAGAAGCATTGAATAAATCCAAGGGAGACCCATTAACTAGGATAGAGAAAGATGGCGAAGAGATGAGCTGAAGGATGATCTGATAGAAGGTGTTATTAAAACCAATAGCACTCAAAACCTTCATTAAAAAAGACCAATCCACCCGGTCATAGGCTTTAGATAGATCAATCTTGATGAGAAAACCTTCCCTTTTACCCGCTTCTAAAGAGTGAATCACTTCGTGAACCACCATAACCGAATCCATGATTTGATGTCCAGGAAAAAATTCAGACTATTTCTCACTATGACGATAAATGTATTGATATGTTGATCACCAATATGTTTATCACTCGGGTCACACTGATTACTCAAATGATGCTAGTTACTCGGGAAATACTGATCATTTAGGTGATGTTGGTCACTCGGACAAAAGTGATCACTCGGGCAATGTTGATCACTCAGGAAATGTTGATCACTTGGGCAATGATGATCAATCAAGAAATACTAAATGACTAAGTGTTTTGACACTAATTGACAACATGTCTTTCAATAAGGTCTACAATCTCCCCGTTCAGCATTAGTGACAAAAACACTTATCATTGTAATCTGAATCTGATAGGTCAAAACTCCCCCTTACCATTTGCTTGGGTTTTGACACTTCCTCTGTTTCTCGGGTCCAACGGACTCTATTTTTTATTTTAAAAATTGGTTATGTAATTTATATCTTCTTCTCTAATCAACTGTACATATATTTACTCAATGTATATACAATGACCTTTCCCCCTTTTTTTTGAAAAAAATGCAAAAATATATCTACAAGGTAATTCCAAAGTAGGATAGGAAATCAAAATGTACCATCAAAATTTGAGACAGAGTGTCGTCCCAATTGTCCTGTAGCCCCTTCATGATGTGAAATTCTATCCGTAGCTTGGTTGAAAACTCTATCACAAGTTATGCAACTGAGAAATTATTGTCATGAATGAGTGTCTTGGCACATGTGATGTGTTTCTACATTGCATCCATATCTAGTAGGATGTGCCTCTGAATGGGTGTAAGAGACTCTCTAGTCCTTTCTTCTTCTCTCAGTAACTCAGCATGTAGATCAGTCAGATATTTTATCTTCAAAAAGTGTGTTGAGCTTGTGCTCAGATCAAGTGCTAACTACTTTCATCTTTCCTTCAGATCTCCATCAGTATTTACTAACTTATTCTTTATTTCTAGAGAAAGTCAGAAGTATCACTCAACTTTACAAGTAATTCTACTACATTGGTCATGGTGCTTTCTAGAGTGCTAATAACATTGGTTAGATACACCTGGTCAATTGCAATCTTCTTTGCAACATTCTCTAGAACCTTGTTTACAAACTTTCTTTATGCTTTCTCAAGTAGTTTCTCTTAACCATTTAATTCTATATTAAACTTATGCACTAAGTCACAAGTTGGTCCATAATAGAGTCATTCTCATTTTCTTCAATCTGTAGTGCATCTTGGAATATGCATTTTATATCTTCAAGCACTCTATTCCTTTTTTTCTCTTCTCGGAGCTTCTTTTGGATTTCTCTTTTCTTCCATAACTCTCCAAGTATATCCATTTTCTCTATGGACAAGTTGGAAAGATCCCGATTTGGAATCACAATGTATTTTTCAAGATCAATCTCATTAGTATTCACTTCATTCTCCTTACAATTGATCTTAGGATTAGGTGAAGGAACAATTTCCTTAACTTTTCCATCCCCAACATGTACTTGATTATTTAATTGAATTAGGTCATTGACCTTTACTATACCAATTATTTAATCAAGGTTAACTGAAGAATCAATACTAGCTGAAGAAACATTTACCTTGTCCATTTGTGACTCATTTGTGCTTGGCCCAATAATAGGTGGAGCCTGTTGCTCAGTTCCTATTAGTTCAAATTTGGATTCTGTACCCTTATCCTTACTCGGAGACAATAAGTTCTCGATAGGTGATTGGGGAAAGGATGCCATCACTTCTACTACAATATTCTTAGCATTAGACTCTTCAATTGTTTGTACCTCGGGTAATGTATCATCATTGGTCTATTTAGTAGGGTCTAAGCTCGGTACTTCTACCTTATCATCTTCCTTGACTTCAAATATATATTGCCACATTATTGTGGCATGCTACACTATATCTTCTATCTTTTTGTCTAGTATTTGGAAAGTCCTGAATCTTAGAGTATGATTGTTCTCATATATGGTCATTGCCTCATTTATCTCTTTTCTTTTAATAGAAGGCATGACTTCCCTCAAGGTCTGTTCCCTTATGTAAATTTTAGTTCAGACTGCATTGAACCAGAGAATAGATACTACTTTGAATAGATCTTTAGTTGTGTGTCTCTTCAACTCAGAAGGGTCATATTTCCATTTAGCCATTTTCTCCACATATCCTTCCTCTATCTTCTTTTGTTCCTCCTTAGTCCTTGAAGCATAATTCAATGACTTGAGAGAACTCGTACCACTGCCTCCTTTCATATATTCAATCTTTTGCTCAAGTGTAGGTGGTAGTCTCTTGAAGACAATTGTATCATCTTCTTCATCATCATCATCATCTTTACCCAATACAAGTCTCCTTCTTAATCTCCTTGGTTTGCTGGTAGTAAGGATAGTTGTAAGGGCCTTAGGTTTTCTCTTTAGAGCTAGCCTCTTTTTCTTCTTAGGAGGCTCTACTTCTTCCTTTTCCTCTTCCTTTTCAGATATGTTATCTTCTATCTTGATTTCATCTCCTTGGCGTATTGAGATAGAAGGAGAATTCTTTCCATACTTCTTTCCAAATTGTTCCATCCTTTTATTTCCTCTTTTCAGAATTTAAGGAATCTCTATCTCTATAGATATCCTACTTTTTTCTTCTTCATAGGTACCAAAATAAGGTGCTTTGGGATTGGCAGGTTCATTCAAAAGCACCTCAATGATGTTCTTTGTCTCATCTATGTTAACCTCATATACAAGAGGTTTCACCCATGCAACCCTAGACTTGACTGCCTAGATGTATACCTTATTACAGTCAACTATGAAACATATACTATCCTTATAATCTTCAACTAGTTGTTTAGGAATCTTGTATCTACTCTACATCTTCTATTTTAAATTCTCAAAATATCCATCCACGATGTTGTCAAAATTATCTCCTAATTCAGCTATGAATTCATTTATCTGATGGATAATAGGTTTGTCCTTCTTCCATACTACTGTGCCCTTGGAAGGAAAGAATTTTTGAACATAAAAGAATATGTAGACAAGAAGAGAACCAAACTTACATGGATTTGTCTTGGATGTTAGGATGATTTCCATATTATTGCGTAGCTAGATGAGCTGCAACTTAGCTATGTCAAATACCAGATTGTTCTTTACCACATTGTATGCTAAGTCCACATCTTCACATGGTACACTATTTGGTCTGCTGGAACTATATATCTTGTGAGCCATCACATGAATCCCAAACTTCATTTTCAAACACATATTCACTCTGAATCACTAAGAGCTCTGATTTTCTCTGCAAACTAAAATCTTTGTAAACAATAACCTTTTCTATTCATCATTTATAAGAGTTATTACTGTTTAAGTATTTTATTAAATGCTCCATACATAGTAGCTGGCATAGCTCGGTTATTTCTCCCAGACTTACTCTAAAGCTCGGAAAAAACTAACTTCCCAATTCTTATAAAACCAGACTCATATTGGTTAAGCTAGGGTAGCTCAAGTGCAATTAATATCCTGACTTTGTTAGCACCATAATATGTCCTAATGCATTAATATGCAGATTTGGACTTGCTAGCATATCTGGAACTAATGTATGATGGCTTGAATGCCTAGTTCGATTCATCTCCTTGCATCTCTATTATGTGATGGTAGATCCACCCAAATCACTATCTTGGGTGTCATTTGATCCATCATTGTTTTTCCTTTCTCAAAACCAGTATCCAATTTTTCTATATTTATGCAATTCTTGCTTAGACGACCGAGTTGATTACATACATAACATCTCTTAGTAGGATTTATTTTCCAGAGGTGAGTCTCAGTACAATTTGCACCAATGTGTCCATACTCTCCAGAATGATAACATCTATACCATGTGTTGTAATCCCAACCCAAAATTTCTTTAGCTATTTGTTCAACAAGGTTCCATTTCTTAGTTTTGTACTCAAAAGATTTATGACCTTGTTTGTTACATTTGAAACATTTTCCTTCAAACTTAGGATTCTTAGTGCATTCATTTTCTCTATGTCCATGTTTTTTGCAACTATAGCATTTACCATTAAACTTTGATTTTCCATTTCTCCAACACTTATTTGATGTATGCCCTAACTTACCAGAGTGGTTACAAGTAGGTTTCATGTTCTTTTGAGATCCTTTCTTCGAGGATTCACCTTGTTCAGTATAACCTAGTCCAATCTATCCATGATGTCTGATTTCTATTGACTGATCTGTACTACCTTGTGAATTTATCATACTTTCATTGGTTTTCCTTTATGTGTCAAGATCATTCTGTAGTCTTTCATTTTCTATCCTTAGGTTGATAACTTCTTGATTTGCATTATTGAGTTGATTTGCTGAATCTTCTTGCTGGAGTGACAAATGATGGATTTTATTTTCTTTTTCCTCTCGTCTTGTACTCATGAATATCTTATCTTCTTGTGTGAAATTTTTGTCATCTTCTACTTGATTCTTTTTCTCTATGACTTCACATAATCTAATTGAATGAACTTCTTGTTCTCTTTTCAAATTTCTAACTTCTTCATGTAGATTGAGATTCTTTGCAAGAAAGTCTTCAATGGTTGCATTAGCTTCTCTAGAACTTCTATCTTTGAAAAAAACTACAATTATTTCTTCTATGTAACTCATGTCATTCATTTGTACTGCTAAATATTTTCTTCTTTTGAAGGAAAGAGAGAGATGCTCCTTGAGTTTCTTGATCTGATCCATGGTCATTTGTAGATCTGATCCATGGTCATTTGTAGATCTATCTTCTCATTTTCAATGGCTTTCTCCAGTTTGTATATTTCCATTGCCTCTGATCTTTGCTCAAGCTCTTAAACTTTTGTAGAGAGAACCTTTATCTCTGATAGCAATTTTTGGAAATATATTACATGCACATTGATTGAGAGAGGGGGGTGAATTAAGAACCAATAAAACTTATTCTTCTTTAACCTCAATTAGAGTATATAATGATTGCATGAATAGAAAAGAAATAATCATTCATAACACATAACACAGTATTTGATTACACATAAACCTTCCAAATAGAAATTAAAACTAGGGTGGGTATGAAACCCACAATATTTAGTACAGTAGTATAAATTTATCTTGTTAGAGCTTACATTGACCACTTCTGATGGCCTATCTTGTTAGGAGCAATAAGGACTGTTAGGTCCACTTTGTGAAAGGATTTTATACAATACAATAAAGTAATGCAACTCTATTAGGAGATTTACAAAGGACTCTTAAGCCCACCTGGTTAGATTATTTTTCTAATCTACTTGTTAGAATGAACCAGTAGATGATCTTCTTAGGCAACTCTGATTTAATGAATAAGATCCTTTGATTTATAACTAATCACCTGACAGTGATCGATGAGTCTTTGCTGTACTTTATACTTCTGCAATTTTCTAATCAATATGCCACTTAATACTCACATATATACTTATATTGTATATATCTTGGATAAGAAAAATGTCTTACATACATATCTTATCCAAAACAAATAACTTCATAAGCTGGCTTCCATTACATACAATTATATTAAACAATATATGCAAAGTCGGCCCAATACTATCACTCGGGTCCAGAAGTCTACTCGAATGATAAACTAGTACTTGGGAAATATGTTGATCACTCGGGTCACATTGATTACTCGGATGGTGCTGGTTACTTAGGAAATACTGATCACTCGGGTGATGTTGGTCACTCAGATAATACTGATCACTCGGGTAATGCTAATCACTTGGGAAATAGTAAATGACTTAGTGTTTTGACACTAATTGACAACATGTCTTGCCATAAGGTCTACTATATATACATATACACATACATACATACACACTTGGGCAATGTTGATCACTCAGGAAATAATAAATGACTTAGTGTTTTGACACTAATTGACAACATGTCTTGCCATAAGGTCTACTACACACACACACACACACACATATATGTATATATATACATATATGTACGTACATGTACGTACGTATATGTACGTACATGTACGTACGTATATGTACATATATGTACGTACATCTACATACATATACGTATGTACATATATGTATGTACATATACGTACGTACATATACGTATGTACATATACGTACGTACATATATGTACATAGATGTACGTACATAGATGTATGTACATATATGTACGTATATGTACGTACATATATGTATATATATATATAAGAGTAAAAAGGTATTTTCACTTATTAATTCAATCATTATTGATATAATTATTAGGACACCTTCTTCACTTATTAATTAAATCATTATTGATTTAATTATTAAGTCACCTTTTTATCTCTAGTTTACTTAAGCTAAACTTTAGGCATGTTGTAATTAATTGTTTTATTAGTTATTCATGAAACCTAGGTTTCTAAACCTTTTGGTGTTTGATCTCTTTTATAAGGATTGATCTCTTTGTATTTTTTAATTCAAATTCTATTATTATTGAATCAATTGAGGATGTTTCCTCTTCCACAAATCTATTGTTTCTAGTATCCGTAGCTTTTGCTTCTCTGTTTTTGTGACAAGTTTTTGTATACAAGTGAATTCTTGAAAGCTGTGGGGTTGTGTTTTTCATCAACTCTAATAATGTGTGTGTGTGTGTGTGTGTGTGTGTGTGTGTAGATACATACATACATACACAAATATATTTATGTACATATGTATATATATACATATATATACATACATATGTTGGTAATCCTAAATTTGGAACAAATTTGGAGTGACCATGTTTGATTTTCAGATAAGCAAAAGTGAATACCTTTGAAATTTTGTGAGAAGACTTAGTTCGAGTGCCTGTAAAAGATGCTCAGATGATTTTCATGAGATACAAATTCGGAAGAGGCTTTAATGCCTTCCATTTGATGTATGCAATGGGTCCCAATTCCTAAATTTTAGTTCTAACATGTTTAGGGAGTATTCATTTTGAGGGGGTCACCTAATTCTGCACTTTGCTAAATTATGATTTTGCTGTCCGGAGCCTACTTTGCTTCTGAGTATCTTACACCCTGTTGAGTTTCATTAGCCATCACTTTGGGAATGTGTTCCATGCATATTAGAGAACTTATGTTTTAGATCTCAGGTCATTCCGAATCCGTTTGATAATTTTTCATACTTCCCAAAGTTGTTTGCTCAGAACTGTTTGCATTTTTTGTTCTGTCTAGAAATCTGAATAGCCCTTTTTGACATGTTACAACTTTTGACCAATTCACCCAATTGAGAAAATTACTTTTGTACTAAGTTCCAATGGTCACACACTCTATAATTTCCAGTCTGCAGATCTTTATGAAATAAAATGACAAGTTTTCAAGAACCATTCTGATAGTGATTAATTCTGATTTCTTGAGTTTTCAAGTTCAAAATTGCTAAGTGACCTACTTTGAGCTTTTGAAAATATGTACCCAGGTGAACATTTTGGATAATTGGCTTGTCCCTCATATTTTAAACATAGGAGTGCACCTATTTGAAGATTTATAGATTCCTACCAATCCAGTTATCCACGTTTCCAGAGCCTTTCCGTTTCCTGATTTATTAAAAGTTTCTCTAAAAATGTTGAAACCAGAATTAAATGGCATACTTTGTCCTTTCCCCATTTACACCCCGTTCGAGGTCAAACATAATTGAATATGGATTTGCATCATATACTTAGGAATGAACTCCTTTGAAGATTCCCAAACCTTGACAAATCTGGTAGATCACTTTTCTTTGCCGATTCCGAACCCGATTTCTGCATATTTATTGTGTTTTAGTACAAAAAAGTGTTAAGGTGCTATCTTTGCAGATTGCTATCAGTTCAGTGGTTTGTTTTCAGAGGAATAAAATTGAGGGGGTCATGTTCTACATATGACATTCAGTCAGGCTCCATAGGTTGAGTTTCTGAAAGATCTTTTTGATGACTCTATGAGTGCAGTTTCGGAGGCAATTTATTCAGTTTGCAGTGCGGAAAATAGTTAAGTTTTTAGAATGGCCATTTTGCATGAGTAATATCTTTTTATCTAAAATATTTTTTCAGGATCCGATTATGGGACCTTCTTCATTACATATGAATGTACTATATGGCTTGATGGCAAGGTTTCAGAATATGATTTACTCATTTTGCAATGATCGATCTGAAAGGGATTTGTGATGATTCAGCATTTGCACTTATGTAGTTTTCTGGAAGGTGAAGTTTGCACTGTTATATTTAGTGCCTGAAGACGAATTTGGCAAGCCCCTTCTACGTGTGTATTCAATGATGATCAATGAATCTTCTTGCCAAGTGTTGGGATTAGTTTACTGGTTTTAGTGAATTTTTAAAGGCAGCCCCAGAGGTCAGTTGCCATTAATGTATTAAGTTTACAGAAATGTGAAAAGTTGTTAAAACACCGCCAGTTCAATGCTTCACTGTCCATTTTTGGTGGATTATTTTAAGTGACCAGGGTTATAGGTAATGGCTATGGATAAGGGGCTCTATGTGCAACCTCAATTGTTGATGATTTTATTGCAATTGTCAATCTTGGATCTAGTCCAATTCACGGGTCTCTCTTTTTGGGATATTCGTTATCAAGGAATGTCAATGTGTCTGTTGATCAATAATGAATCAAAGTGCAAATTGGCATTGATCAGTGCTCATCCCAACTTAAATGTCTTTCTTTTTAAAGTCGAGTGACCATTATTATTACATAGTAATCAAAGCACATATAGGGAGTCAACTGATGGTAAAGTTTTAAGCTGATTTTAAATGCAAAAGGCACATGTTAATGCATTGGTAAGAGAGAAATTATGTTTGCATTAATGAACTATGAAAATAAGCCAGTAGCCTGCGTAGCATTTGGTGGAAGCAGGTTTGAGATTTTTAAAAAATACTCAATACAAACTACCTTGCAGTCCACCATTGTCAGAAGTCTGCGCAATATACATGGGGAGCAGCAAGAGGAAAATGCTCAGACAATAAAGAAGCCTACGTTGCCAGAGGAGGACTGACCAAAGACATTAATGGAATAGTCTTCTGCAAAGAGATGTCTGCGCAGACAAGGAGGATGTATTATGTTTTAAAACATTAAAATTGCAACCATGGAATGAGAAGAAACATTAAGCCAGAACAAATGCAATATGATTGTGCAAAGTTCCCGTAGCATTTGTAAGTGAAACTCATGCCATAGAAGGAGTTTGCCAGTGTTGTTTTTGGGGGAAAATGGATGTCATTGGCTGGTGTAAAGCCAAGTTCAACAACCTTTACTAGAAGCCACCATTCCAGTGAAAAACACAGCAGCAATACAGAGGGGGCATGTGAATTGTTTGAACTAAATGTTTCAATGTGATGTTCCATCACATGTAATGCAATCTGCAGGTGTAAAACCAAATTCCCAGCCCTTCTACGCAGAGTAATAGGAGGGTTGTTTTGATTGTTTTATTTTGACATTTTCATAGAATGAATGCCATGCCAGTAGTAGAGGTTGGAAGAGGGAAAGTTGCAGATTTTAATGCATTAAACCCAAACTACATTGCAAGCAAATGCTAGGCAGTCTGCGATAGGTATGAAGGAATGGTTTGATGTTTTGAAGATTTTTTAAGGTGTATTTTGCAGATGTTCCTCCACAGGAAGTGGCACCTTGGCTTGTAAGACAATCTCATGGTCTTCATTTTCATGGATGTCATGTCATTAATGAGCAATTTTGCTCAAAGGTTCCCAGGAAGTTGAAAACTGTGTATTTCCTTTGTCCCACATTGGCTGGGCAGTGGCATTTTTTGATATTTATAAGCTTAAACACTAACATCCAAGGTAAGTATGAGAGCCTAGAGGCTCTTGGTGAGCTCCTAGGGGTTGGAGTTCAAATTTTAGAGGCTATACACAGTGTTTTAGCCTAAAATCTGAAAATGACTTAAAAGCATATGAGATGATATATCCCACATTCATCCGGGGAAGGAAAATTGAAGGCTTTATATGCAAAAATAAGAACATATGAATTTGAAGTTGAAGAGGAGGCCATCCATGTGCTCCCAGCCATCCGACCGCCTCGGTTTCCATGCCCAAAAATGAAGGAAATCAAATTTTGACAAAAAATGGACAGAAGCTGTTGGTCGCGAAGTCGCGAGAAATGCTTGGTCGCCTAGTTGCCGAAGGCTTCGGTTGTGCAATCAGAAGATAGTTTGAGGGTAACTCCCAGATTTCAGAGACCTGGTGACTGACCGCTAGCGGTTAGTCATGCAGTTGCCAGACATCAAAGTTGACCGCCGAGACTTGGCGACTAACCGCTAGTGGTTAGTCGCGAAGTAGCCAGAAGGAATTGTTAGTTGTCGCGACATGGAGATTGCCACTGGTCATGGAGTCACGAGATGAGAACAAGCCACTGGATTCCAGTCGTGAGGTCACCCAGGGTTGAAGGTAGAGTTGGAAATTGCTAGCGACTTTGATTTCAAGGTTGTCACATGGTCGCCGGATGTGACTAAGGTCAAAGGTGAGTTAAGCACAGTTTATGACAGCGAATAAGAAGATGCCACTTATCAAAATATGGTGATTTTTGGGCAATGTATGTATAAATCTGAGATTTTCAAAGACTTTGAATTGTGCACAGGATTAATTTTAAAAGGGAATTTTATATGTTTTATTGCAAATATCCATATGATTATTCCTGGAGGTTTTTTAAAGACACTGGAAGTTAGATTTTTTAGAGATTTGGGGATGAGAAAACAATGATTAATTTTGCAGAATGAAACAAATATGTGTATTTGTTTTTAAAGACTTGACAGATGATTTTGTGGAAAGATATTTTCAACAGATGAAATCAGATTTTGTTAGAGTAATCTTTAGTAATTACTCTTTAGTGCTTAAGTTAGACTTAGGAAAGTTTCCTTTTCTGAGTTAGTTTCCCTTTTAGGGTTTCGGTATCCTTTATAAGGATTGACCGACTTTCATTTCATAAGGAGTTTGTAAATCATTTATTGTTGAATATAGAAGATAATTTCTGTCAACATGTTTTTTCATTCTCTGGCCTATCGGCCGCCATAGTTTTCTGATTCCCTTCTCTCTTCTGTCTGCTTCTTCTTTTATGTAACAGCTTTGCATGCAGGGTTTCTTGGGTAGATTGATGTTCATCAATCTCAACATGGTATCAGAGCCACTCTGCAGCTGGCTGTTCATTCTTGGTTGAAGCAGCGAGGGTTTCAGAAGGTTTTGTGTGGGTTCTGGGGGGTCTCTATTTTTGGAGGTATTTTGGGCCCAAACGGACACCTCCATTGCGTCCGGAAGGCCCAAAAACCCTAGAATCGACATAAAGTTTGTCCATTTTGGACAAGTTGGCACCGAGGCAAAAAAAATTTGGTTTCCAGTGCCGTACGGGCACGGAACTCGAGAAAAAAATAAAAAAAAACCTTAATTTCAAAGGTTTTTGGGCATTTTCTATGCACAGACAGTGCATTTCCATACGCGCCGCTGCCGGGCCACCCCCGCACCACCTCCTCCGGCTGCGGGCGCCCTTCTCAGTGGCGCAGCTCTGTGCTACCGCCGCCCACCGCGGCCCATCAGTGGCCCCCACCGCCGCTCAGCTCCGCCCTCCGTGGCCTGCCACTCCGCGGCTCCTCTGCCGCCCCGCCGACACCCCTGTGTGCCGCTCCGCCTAGCAGTTTCCGCCCCCGCTCCGCTCCAAGGGTTGCGCCTTTTTCCCAGCCCCTGCGGGCTTATGTGGTATGCGAATAGTCCTATTGCGACCATGGGCTCTGGTTTTGGCCCCCTGGGTGCGCCATGCGCCCAGGGGCCTATTTTTTTTAGCCCCTGGGGCTTCTGTGGGTCCTTTTGGAGCTTTTTTAAGGGTACTGGGCTTTTTTCTCTTTATAGGGAGCATACGGGGGTATTTTTGCGACTTCCATATACCGTCGGAAAGCTCTTTCCGAGAACTTTCTGATGGTGGAGGTTGCAATTTTTGGTTCCACCGTTTCAATAGCGATTTTTTATGTTGAAGTCTGATGTCCTGTTTTGCCTTCCGGGAGTCATATCTGGCTCATCCAGACTCCTTTTTCGGCAAATGAGATATCGTCAGAAAGATGATTCTATATACTTTTTAGTGGCAGAGGTATTTCTTCCAGATTCTACTCCAGGTTTTCACTCCTCTGAGTTATGTAGTTTATGCCCTCTGGTGGTGTGTTTAGTTCTACAGGTCCGGGGATCTCTTCTTCTGGTTTCTTTTGCACTCTTCTTTCTAACTTCTGAGCTTGCATGCTCATTCTGATGCATTCTTTTCTGTAAACGCACTGAGATAAAGTTCCCTTCTTCTGCTTATTTGGGATCTTGTACACCTGGTTCAGTCTTTGTACCCGCACTGTGTTATAAAGTGCCATGGGGGGATTCTGATGCATTTGCCACTATAGGCGCATCTACTTTTGTCAAGTGAGCGTACCTTCCACGACATTAGCCCATGTATAATGTGTCTATGACACCGCCCTTTATCCTATGTGTGTGCCTCTGTTGCACTTGGTGTTCCTGATTCTTCTTCTGCAGTTGTTTCTGGTACTGCATTTCAGTGTTCCTGTCACCTCTCCCAGTTCCGCATTATGGGGGGTTTCACCTGTTGGTTCTATTGCTTCCTGGTTCGATTGATCAACTCTTCAGACACATGTCTTCTCTACCTGATCATGCACTTCAATGGGGGTTCTAGCAGTATCTTCTGACAGAGTTTTCAGACATGCTTCAGAGATGCTTCTTGCTCTATTCTTTTCCCTTTATGTTTTGGGTACCTGATCAGGCCTAGTTGCCGGGACCCATCTTTCCTGCTTTCTGCAG
>MU223975.1:110754-125207 GCA_018584345.1 Thuja plicata | reverse complement strand
TATATATATATATATATATATATATCTACATACATACATACATATATATATG
Organism: Thuja plicata; assembly: GCA_018584345.1. Classification (NCBI taxonomy): domain Eukaryota; kingdom Viridiplantae; phylum Streptophyta; class Pinopsida; order Cupressales; family Cupressaceae; genus Thuja; species Thuja plicata. The sequence goes on along the minus strand of MU223975.1, from coordinate 125,155 downwards.
TATATGTATATGTATGTATATATATATACACACACACATATACATATACATATACATATACATATATGTATGTATGTATGTATCTACATATGTATGTATATATGTATATATATGTATACATATATACATATACATATATATATATATATACACAGATACATATACATACAGATACATACATACATACATAAATATATATACCTCAATTTAGTGTTAGTGCCGATAGGAAATAATTGAGGAAAGAAAACCTCTGGCCTTGCCCAAATCATTTGAAAGATCAGAAAATAAACAAATTGGTACAACAACAACAACCACAACATACCAACGAATAGTCAAAAGAAAGTCCTTGAAACGTGACATCCACCTCATATTACATATTACATACTCCACCTATATACTTTGGAGTTTAGAAGTAATTAAATCCAAACACCATAAGGACAAAATAGATCCAAAAGGAAATGTAATACAACTCTAAGAATCAGAGTTTATGTAATTGATGTTTCTTGAATTTTGACCAAAATGCCATCCCAACCTGAATACCATATACACATCCTCTTCGAACCACCAAGATCACTATTAGTAGCCTTGGTATGATTGAACAACAAATTATCTAAAGAAAATGTAAATTATGAAATATTTAAAAACCATGGCAAACCATCAAGGCAACAATGAGTACACTAGATATGTGTGAAGAAACCAAAGCCTCAACTAGAGAAATGCCCAAGAAATTACCAAACTTGCCATTACAGTTGATAAGACCCACAAATGATGACAAGAGGCAAATTCGTGTATCATGAAGTGGATCAATTAAAAGAAAATAAAATTTTACAAGACCAATTAACATAATCATAGGATAATCAAGTGTTGTGCCAGCCATAGTACACATAAACCCACAACACCCTTGATGTAGCACCAAAACCTTCAAGAACAACAAATCAAAAAATACATGACACAAGGTTGAAGAATTCAAAATTCTTCATTAAACTTCTTAGATTTACTCTACCTTACAATGAAAGAAAAATCCTACTTAATACAATTATGAAAATTACCATATTTGGAATATTTTCAGGAAAAAGAAAAAAAAGATTTTTTTTTTCTATTTTTGGTAATTTCCAGAACCCATCCTACGAATCCTGATTTTTCTCAAGAAATCCCCCAACTAAGGAAAGATTAATTTCCAACTAATCCACAAAATGAAAGACACACTTTCGAATTTATTACAAAAACTACTTTCTAAAAAAACTAAAAAAAAACCAGAAAAGCCAATTTCAGAGGCCAACACGATATTTATGGCTCCTGAAAAATGGTTGAAATAGCCATGAGTCAAGATGAGCTCATCAGAAATCAAAATAACTCCTCATGCATCTGCCTATAATTTTCAGCAAAAACCTACATCTGAGTCAAAATTAATGACCCTCAGAAGCTCCTGCATCATTCTCCCCTGCTTGAAAAGAATGCAACTACTGCAAGTTGTGGTTCTCAAATTTCTTCCATTTAGGTTAATCTATCTTCTTCAAATCCCATTATTTAATTCAGGTGTTATCTATTGGTGTCAACCCTTCCCACTACACAAGATATCTGTTGTAGTCACCTTGGTGAGTTTGAACAATTTTCTTGTCTATAATTTTGGTGCAGGAGCACCTAGGCTAATCCTCAATTCTAGTTGTGCTTTGGCTTGTACTAACCTTATCCAAGTAAGTAGAGTTTGGATTTTACCTTAGAAGGTCTTCCATGTGTGTACCTAGTTGGATTTGACTAGGATCAATCCAACCTAGATGTTTATGCTTTATTAGTGGTTGGTGGTAGATTAAACCTAAAATTGGGAAAATGGATCCAAAAGCCTTCAAGGCTTAGGAAAGGTTAGGAATATGCCTAAAATGGTCTCTATTATGTTTTTACATCATTCTAGGTCAGTTGGAGATCATTCGAGTTTGTCTTATGCATAGTTGTCAAAGTTGTCAAAATGTTGTCATGACAACATTTGCAACTTTAGAAAGTTGCATGACAACATTTTGCAGAATAGGATTCTCTTCAAAGAATGATGATGGGTTGTTAATGTAATGGCCTAAAATCATGGAGAATTCATATTTAGACAAGTAGGATCCCATTTCCTGAGGCAATGTGATGTAATGAGTGATTTTGAATTTGAATGAGAAGCTTTGAATTCTGGTTTATCATACAGTGGACTTGGTTTTGAGTTCATATAGTAGTAGATGGATTGAACTAAGTGATCCAAGGTTGCATTAGTGTGTTAGAGATAGTTTTAAGAACTTTTCATTTAGTAGTGAATTTTTTTTGAGTTCCTTAGATTAGCTTTTCAAATTGTTTTGCAAGTAATGTAGTTACTGGTGTTGTTTTAGACAGTTTAGGAAATATGGATCCCCCATATCTCTCCACCGTGAGAATAATAATAGACCTAAGGGATATGAAAGGGAATTCATTTTAAAGTATACATATGGAAGGATAATATCAGAAGACGAAGCTAGCTAATTTTATGGTCATGCCTTGGGCGAGTTCAGTGTGCCTGGTTAGGTGCATGACAATGTTAAAATGTTGTGTAACTACAGGGGAAGAATTGGAAGAATGAAACAAGGAATGTTTTCAGAAGTATATAGGTCCTAAAGATACCTCCTAAGAGTATTAGGCATTGACCAATCAATTAAGATATATTTCCAAATAGAAATCAGAAGACTGCACAAAAATAACCCTATTTTCCCTATTAGCCCTGAATTCTTAGAACCTACTGTACAGAGGCCCTTGAAACCTAAGAACACTAAAATAATTTGTATCTTGGAAGAGGGTATCTAAATATAAAAAAATTATTGTTTTTTTTTATGAGTTTGGTGAGAGAAGTGAGAAAAACCCACTATATAGGGCTAATTGACCTACTAGGCCTAAAAGACCAAATTCAGTGTTTGTGTTGGGATCATTTACTAAACCATTGATGAACTATTATAATGGAGTAATATTGGAGGAAAGAAGTTTCCTTAATAATAATTTCACCCCCTGCTACACTTGTGAAGAGATGGAGATTAAATTGCAGTTGGAATCTTCCAAGGTGGAGTAAGAGGTTGAAGAGCATTTGGTTGATAGTTAACCCCAAGGTGAAGCACATAGATCACCAACTCATAAAGTGGTGTTGGAGAAGTTTGAGGCTAGCAAAGCTAGAGCGTGGAAGGTCCTAGGGAGGAAAGTAGGATCTTTTGGAGACTAGGAACTAAAAGTGTGCTAGAAGAGATTTTGCAAGCACGCCTTGGAGAATTTCTATCAGGTTGGTATCATAGCTAAAAGATTTGTCTTGTGGTGAATGTTCCAACTAGACGAGTCGGTAGGAGAGTCTACAATGGTCACAAATGTGGAGTTTGAAAAGAAAGTGGATGAGAATGAAGAATAGAATAGATTTATCAGAGAGAGATTGGCACTATTAAGACACAAAGTAGACCAAGTAGAAGAAAAGATAGAAGAAGTGAAAGATAAAGTTGAAGGAAAAAGAAAAGAAATATCCTTGGATGATGAGGACCCTAAAGCTAACCCTGGTCTCACCGAATAACCATTCTTGAAGGAACTAAAATAATTTAATGGAAAGGCATTGGAAAGAGTTCCTATCTTCACTGGAAACATGGAACCAGAGATAATCATAGACTGGATTGAAGGACTAGAAAATCACTTTGAATGTGATGGTATAACTGAAGCTCAGAAAGTAAAAGTGACAAAGGCTAGACTTAGAGGGTCTACACTCACTTGGTGGAAATTTTTCCAAGATTAGAGAGAGAAGGAAGGAAAGAGACCCATTCATACTTGGAAGGCTATGGTTGCCAAAATCAGAGAAGCACATATACCTGAAGACTATGAGATTCAGTTGCATAAAAGGAGAAAAAGTCTTAGAAAAAAAGATTTGGATGTTAACTCTTATAATGAAGATTTTCAAAGGCTATGCATGAGATAAAATATTGTATGAGAGGAAAGTGTGAAGGTACCTAGATACATTAATGGTCTTAAATGGACTATGCAAGATGAACTAAGTTTGCTTACCCCTACCAATGTCTAGAGATTCCACCAACTTTCCATAAAGGTGGAAGAGAAATTGAGAAAGAAACAAGACTCAAGTAATACTAGAGGTAGAGTCAGAGGAAGAGATAAAAAGGGATAAAGAAGTGGATATGGTGGTATAATTTTAGAGTCTAAGAACCAAGGAGAAACTAAACTGATAGAAAAACTAGAAGGAAGCTCAAGAAGAGGAAGCTTCAATAGAGGAAGAGGTTCTAACAATAATTGGAGAGGAAGAGGCAATAGCCAAGGAAGAGGTTCCTATTTTGCAACAATGAAATGCTATCACTGTAATCAGATGGGACATCCTACCTATAGGTGTTGGATGATATCAATTTTGGTTACTGATCATGCTGTTGATATTCATGTTTTGTCACTGATGTCAACATAGATTTCTTATCAAGGGCTTATATAATTATTTGTATGATGGGAATCCTTAATTCACCAACCTACTTAATTATGTATTAGGAAAGCTTAAGTGGCTGACCTAATGGGTTATTGTAAAAGGGTATATATGAGTTATCTTTTTATTTTTGAAAAGTGTGGTAAAGAAAGAAGAGAGAAGAGATTTGTGAAGCTGAAAAGCTTGACTGCTAGATAGAGAGCATTTTTGATACTTCATTGTAACTGATGAAGCAAAGAAAGTTGCTATCAGACAGTTCACTGGATTGTGTATTTACTATATACACTTGATGCAGATTATAAATCCTTTAGGGTGGCTTTAACCTTCTTTGGGAAGTGTGCCTTGAAAGTGAGCCTACTATTTTCCTTTGAATCCTAACAGGCTCTGTCTCCTAACATGGACTATGTACTGTAATGTTTTAACAAGATCCTAGCAAGGATAATATCTTTTAATAGGGATACTATACTCTCAGTACATCATTTGTGGGTGTTAATTCCCACTAGGGTTTTACCTTTAACAGGGTTTCCTCGTGAACAAATCTTGTGTTATGGTGTTGTCTATTACTGTGTTATTATTTGCATTTACTGATATGATTAATAAAATTTAAAGTTTAATAATCTATAATACAACTGATTCATCCACCCTTTGAGTTGTCTTATGGACTGTTATTCCTAACAATTGGTATCAGAGCTACTAGTCCTCAAAGAGAAAATTTTAACAGCTTGAGGTGATCCTAAAGATGACATACTACAGGAAGGATAGTCCGAAGTTTGATCCTGAAAATTTTGATAGTTGACAGAACAAGATGAGAACACATCGGATGTGTCTACATCTCGATTACTAGATGATCATAAAGAAGAAAGCAAACTTAGTGACTGAGGATGAATTAGAGAAGGCCACTAAAGATGAAAAGAAACTATTTTCATGTAATATGGCTGCAAGGGAATCCCTAATTAGCACTCTATCAGAAGGATAATTTTCTAAAGTAAAGGACTTGGATTCTGCACATGAAATCTGGACAAGACTGGAGGCACTATATGTTAGAGATAGATTTACAAAGAAAGCAAAGCTACAAAAATCCAAGATAAAGATGGAATCATTAGAGATGAGAGAAGATGAGAACATCAGAGCATATGGACAAAGAATTACTAAGGTGGTGACTAGTATTAGGAAATCTGGAGGAACTTATAGTGAAGAAGAAGTAATTACAAAGATACTGAGATCTTTGACATCTACATACAAAACCTAGGTTCAGGCTAAAGAGGAGATCATACCATTGACACCAAACTTCACCAGAGAGATGTTGATTGGCATACTAACTACATTTGAGGCCACAAAATTGGGAGACACTTTACCTAAAGTTGAGTCATCATTCAAAGAAACTGTGCACAAAAACAAGAAGACCTTAGCTGGAAATGCAAGCACAAGATGTAATGATCTAAGAGAAGAACTTGGATCCTATGCTAATGAATGGGAACAAATACAAGAAGAAAAAAGAAAGATAGATGAAATTTTTGCACTGATTTCTAGAAGAGAAAAGAGAGGTAAGGGTAAGTTTTAAGGCAAATTACCTTTGAAATGTTTTTCATGTAATAAGATTGGTCATTTTGCATCTAGACAACCTACAAGAATTCCAAAGAACAAACCTAAGTTTTTCAAGTCTAAGTTCTCAAAGGATAATGAATGCTATTATGCTAGTGAAGGAATATCTGATGATGAGGATGATAACTTTGATGAAATTGGATTCATTGCTATTAAGCATGATGAACCTATGCATGTGGAAAAAGCATTAGTATCTTGAGTTGAAAATAAATTTGAATGGGTCATAGATAGTGGTTGTTCACATCATATGACATGAGATAAAAATAAATTTGTGAGTTTGAAGAAGCATTATGGTGGTGTTGTTAGATTTGGTGACAATATTCCTAAACTTATTATTAGGGTTGGATCTATCTCATTGGATGGTAAGACTAACACTGACAATGTACTACTTGTTGATGGACTTAAGCATAATTTATTGAGTGTTGGACAGCTAGTGGACAAGGGTTATCACCTGAACTTCATAAATGGGAAATGTTCTATCAAGAGTAAAACAAAAGACTTCATAGCATCTGGTACTAAATCTAGAGGTAATGTATTTGAACTAAACACATCTGAAGCTACTTTTTTTATTGCAAAGATTGATGACAGCTGGTTCTAGCACAAAAGATTTTGTCATGTTAATTCTGACAACATTGTGAAGGAAAGTATGACAAAAGCCGTAAGAGATCTACCTAAAATTGTTAAGCCATCTAACACTATATGTAGAGAATATATTATGGGGAAATAGACTAGAATCACTTTCAAGAGAAAAGCCTATTCAGAAAAAGGGAAGTTGGATCTGGTGCATATAGATCTGTGTGGCCCTACAAGAACAAGATCATACTATGGTGAAAGATATTTTATACTCTTTATTGATGATTTTTCTAGAATGTTGTGGGTTACATATTTGAGAGAGAAATTTGAGGCATTTGAAAAATTCAAGTTGTTCAAAGAAAAATTTGAGAATGAATCTAGTTTAAAGATGAAATGTTTGAGATCAGATAGAGGAGGAGAATTTACATCAGAACTATTTAACACATTATGAAGAAAATGGAATACATAGACAAACTTCAGCTCCTAGAACTCCACAATAGAATGGGATAGAAAAATGAAGAAAGAGAACTATATTAGATGCTACTAGGACTATGTTGCTGGAAGGAAATGTATCACATGTTCATTACAGAAAAGTAGTTGGCACTGTTGTGTACACACTAAACAGAATTCACATCAGAGAAGGTACAAATAAAACCCCTTACGAATTATGGTTTCATCATACACCTACTGTGAAATATTTCATAATATTTTGTAGTAAATTCTATATCAAGAGATATGATGAGATAGGAGAGTTTGATGCTAGAATTGATGAAGGAATATTTATTGGTTATTCTACTAAGAGTAAAGCATATAAATGTTTCAATATGAGATTGAGAAAACTAATTTAAATCGCCAAAGTGACGATAGATGAGAAATTTCAAATTCAGGAAAGAATGTATGATTGTGGTCAGATAACAGAAAAAAGATAAGTTGTTGCTAAACCTGAAGAACCCTTGATGATTGAGTATGAGAATGAAGAAGAAGAATAGGAAGAAGCTATTGAGACATTGAAAACTCCAAGGTATGTCAAGAAAAACCATCCTAAAAATCAAATTATTGGTGATGCAAACAAAGGCATGATGACTAGATCTAAAGTTAGAGATGAGATGCGTTTGATTTTTGAAGCTAAACCCAAGACTACTGATGAAGCATGTAAAGATGAATCTTGGACTAAAGCCATGCAAGAAGAACTAGACCAGATAAAGAAGAACAATACTTGGGAGTTGGTTCCAAGACCTAAAAACAAGAATGTGATTGGAACTAAGTGGGTTTTCAGAAACAAAATGAATGAGGAAGGAACAGTGGTAAGAAACAAGGCTAGACTGGTATTTAAAGGCTACTTACAACAAGAAGGCATAGAATATGAAGAAACATTCACACATGTTGCTGGATTGGAAGCTGTGAGACTATTCATTTCTTATGCTGCACATAAAGACTTAAAAGTGTATCAGAAGGATGTGAAATCTACATTTTTGAATGGCAACCTAGAGGAAGAAGTATACATTGAGAAAACTAATGGTTTTCCTTTGACAGATGATGAAAACATGGTTTCCAGATTGAAGAAGGCACTGTATGGACTGAAACAAGCACTGAGGGCATGGTATGCAAGACTGGACAAACATCTACTTCATCTTGGTTTTAGAAAAGGTAATGCAGACAATAATTTATATTTAAGAACTGATGAAGATGGAATCTTAATTATAGAAGTTTTTTTTGATGATATCAATTTTGGAGGAAATTATAAAATGAGTAAGAAGTTTGCTAAAGAAATGGAGAATGAGTTTGAGATGTCAATGATTGGTGAGATGAAATTTTTTCTTGGTTTGAAAATTAATCAGAGTAAAAATGGCATATTTATATCTTAGACCAAGTACCTTAAGGAAATGTTGAAGAAATTTGGAATGGATGATTGTACATTTCTTGGTACACCAATGATAATAGGGAACAAACTAAATAAAAATGATGAGACTCAAAGTTTTAGGTAGACTAAGTACAGGTTAATGATTGGAGGTCTACAATATTTGACATGCACTAGAACATATATTACCAATGAAGTTGGAATTGTGGCTAGATATTAGGTAGATCCTAAAGAAACACACTTTGTTGCTGTGAAAAGAATTTTCAGATTCCTGAAAGCAACATTAGAGTATGGATTATGGTATGAAAAATCTGATGATTTTACTTTGCAGGATTTAACTGATGCTGATTGGGCAGGTAATGTGGATGACAGAAAGAGCAGAAGTGGTGGTGCATTTTTCCTTGGGAAGAGATTGGTTTCTTGGTTAAGCAAGAAGTAGAATTGTATTGCTCAATCTACTGCTGAATTAGAATATGTAGCTGCTGCAATTAATTGCACACAAGTTTTTTGGATGAAAAAAATGCTGGAAGATATTGGTATAATTTTCATGGAGGTAGTGGTTATTCATTGTGATAACACAAGTATAGTAAACATGTCAAAGAATCTTGTAATGCACTCAAAGAATAAACATATTTCTATCATGTGTCATTTCTTTAGGGAGAAGGTAGCTTCTAAGGAGATTAAAATGGAGTACATAAGCACAAAGGAACATATAGCAGATATATTTACTAAACCTTTGCAAAAAGATGCTTGTGAATAAATTAGAGGCATGCTTGGGGTGATGGCCCCTCCAAGTGGAAATTAAAATGATGCAGATATACATTAGTCTAGTAGATCTCAGAGCTAAATTACTCTCTGGACTTGGTGTATGGATCTACTCCTTAGGGGGAGTGATCACAGGAGAACACTATGGAGCACATTTTGGTGATCTTGCACTTGATCAGACATGAAGATTTGAAAAAGATATTGAAGAATATAGATGAGTTATGGCACCCTTTGCCATTGCTGCCAAAGGGGGAAGGAAACTATGAGAAAATCCCTACTATTTTGGGAAATTTATGTTGAGGATATTGAGAAGATTATATTGAGAGAGAGTAATTTTGGGTTGATGCATATGGATTTTCCAATATGTTTCCATTAATACCAAAGGGGGAGATTGTTGGATGATATCAATTTTGGTTACTGATCATGTTGTTGATATTCATGTTTTGTCACTGATGTCAACATATATTTCTATGGAGAAAATAGAATGACTACTTAACTGGAATGAGTGTATGGAGACTGTACGGATGATTCAGAAGGATCGAAGTTGGATTTATGTAGAAGGTTGTGTTTTGACCTTACTCCTAAGGTCACTTGACTTTATGTTACATTGTGTGGATGTTACAGTTCATTTGGTGAAGACTATTTTTCTAGACTGCAACTATAATTCTAGACAGAGAAGGTCTCTATGTTTTGGGTATATCTTACTAAGGAAGATGGTTTAGAAATTGCAAGATTATAGATGGAGAGCTGGCATATGATAGTGAAATGGGTTGAGTTCAATTTCTATTTGGGTATTAATGACATTAGCTATGGCGTGTGTTCTGGAGAAGACCTTTTTCCTGGCCGACTTCAGACTTGTAATGTGTGGACATTAATTATGAGAGTGGATTGTGGATCTGAAAGTATTTGTGATGAATTATAAATGTTGTATACTTGTTATAGGTACCATTTGTATCTTAGAAAGGGCTTATGTAATTATTTTTATGATGGGAATCATTAATTGGCCGACCTAGTTAATTATGTATTAGGAAAGCTTAACTAGCTGACCTAATGGGTTATTGTAAAAGGGTATATATGAGTTATATTTTCATTTGTGAAAAGTGTGGTAGAGAAGGAAGAGAGAAAAGATTTGTGAAGCTTTAAATCTTGACTACTGGATAGAGAGAAGTGTTGATACTTCATTGGAACTTATCAATAAAATATAGTTGCTATCAGACAATTCAATGGATTGTGTATTTGTTGTATACACTTGATGCGGATTTTTAATACTTGAAGATGGCTTTAACCTTCTTTGGGAAGTGTATCTTGGCAGTGAGCCTACTATTTTCCTTTGACTCCTAACAGGGTCTATCTCCTAGCAGGGACTAGGTACTATAATATTGTAACAAGCTCCTAATAGGGATAATATCTTTTAATAGGGATACTATACTCTCAATACATCATTTGTGGGTGTTAATTCCCAATGAGGTTTTACCTTTAACTATGTTTCCTCATGAACAAATCTTGTGTTATGGTGTTGTCTATTACTATGTTATTATTTTCATTTGCTGATTTGGTTAATAAAGTTTAAAGTTTAATAATATATACTACAACTGATTCACCCCCCCTCTCATTTGTCTTGTGGATTGTTATTCCTAACAATAGGTGTCTAGAGAAAGGATCTACTTCTCAAGGACGAGAGAAAAGAGTTAACTTTGTGCAAGAGGAGTCTAGTGGTGGGAATAAACACCCTAAGGTACCCTTATAATCATAGGAAGGAGAGAATGTAATGATAAGAACATTGATTAAAGAACTAGTGAGTGAGGATCCAAGCTAGCCAAGATCATGTTTTAGAGTGAAATACAAGATGATGGGTAAATTATGCGAAGTCATCATAGACTTAGGGTCTACTGATAATATCGTCTTAGAGGAAGCAGTTAGTAAACTAAACATGAAGAGGATTCCACATAGTAATCCATACAAGGTTACTTGGTTGAAAAAAGGACAACATGTCCTTGTGAATGAACAAGCATGGGTGGAGTTCTCAATTGGAAGGTATAAAGATACAGTATTATGTGATGTCCTACCTATGGATGCATGTCACCTATTACTTGGTAGTGTAGACCTTATGGAAAGACATGTTGTCAATTAGTGTCAAAACACTTAGTCATCCAGTATTGCATGAGTGATCAATATTTCCCAAGTGACCAGCATCGCCCAAGTGATCAGTATTCCCTGAGTAACCAACATCGCGCGACTGATCAACATATTTCCCGAGTATCACTTTATCACCTAAGTATAATTTTGGACCCAAGTGATAGTATTGAGTCAAATTTGCATATATTATTTGATATCATTATGTCTAATGGAACCCGACTTATGAAGTTATTTATTTGTATAATATATATATGTACGACATTTTGTTTAACCAAAGGATATAGTTGTAGAAGAGTAAGGATAGACATGCGAATATGAAGTGGAATATTGATTACAAGATTACAGAAGTACAATATAGACTCATCCATCATAGTCAAGTGATTATTTATAAATCAAAGGACCTTATTCAACAAATCAGAGTTGCATAAGCAGATCATCTACTGGTTCATTCTAACAGGTGGATCAGCAAAATCCTCTAACTAGGTGGACCTAATAGTCCTTTGTAAATATCCTAACGGAGTTGCATTACTTTATTGTATTGCATAAAATCCTTTAACAAGGTGGACTTAAGAGTCCTTATTTTTCCTAATAGGGTAGGCCATCATAAGTGGTCAATGTAAGCTCTAACAGGCTAAATTTATACTGCGGTACTAAATCTTGTGGGTATCATCCTCACCCCTATTTTACTTTCTATTTGGAAGGTTTCTAGGTAACCTAATATTGTTTCATGTTCTATGAATTATTATTTATTTTCTATGCATGCAATCAAAATAGATAATCTAATTGAGGTTAAAGAAGAATAAGTTTAATTGGTTCCTGATTCACCCCCCCCCCCCCCCCCCCCCACCCTCTTAGTCACCTTGCATGTAATATATTTCCAACAATTAGTATCAGAGCTAAAGGTTCTCTCTATGGAAGTTTAACAGCTTGAGCAAAGATCAGAGGCAATGGAAATATACAGAATAGAGAAAGCCATTGAAAATGAAAAGATAGATCTATAAGTGGCCATGGATCATATCAAAAAACTCAAAGAGAAACTCTCTCTTTCCTTGAAAAGAAGAAAGATTTAGCAGTACAAATGAATGACATGAATTAAAGAAGAAAGAATTGAAGATTTTTGCAAAGATAGAAGTTATGAAGAAGCCGATGCAGCCATTGAAGACTTTCTTGCAAAGAATCTCAATCTACATGAAGAAGTCAGAAATCTGAAAAAAGAGAACAAGAAATTCATTCAGTCAGATTATGTGAAGATATAGAACAAAAGAATCAATCAGAAGATAAAATCAATTTGGCAGAGGAATATAAGATATTGTTGAGTACAAGACTAGAAGAAAAAGAAAATGAAATCCATCATTTGTCACTCTAGCAACTAAATTTAGCAAATAAACTCAATAATGCAAATCAAGAAGTTATCAACCTAAGGAAAGAAAATGAAAGACTGCAGAATGATCTCAACATAGAAAGGCAAACCAATGAAAGTATGATGAATTCACAAGGTAATCTAGATTAGTCAGTATAAATCATACATCATGGACATACTAGACTAGGTTATACTGAAAAAGGTGAATCTTCAAAGCAAGGAGCTCAAAAGAACATGAAACCTACTTGTAACCATTGTGGTAAGTTAGGGCATACTTCAAATAAATGTTGGAGAAATGGAAAATCAAATTTTGATGATAAATGCTACAGTTTCAACAAGCATGGACATAGAGAAAGTGAATGCATTGAAAAACCTAAGTTTGAAGGAAAATGTTTCAAATATAACAAACAAGGTCAAAGATATTCCGAGTGCAGAACTAAGAAATGGAACCCTACTGAACAATTGACCAAAGTAATTTTTGGTTGTGATTAAAACACATGGTACATATGTTTTCATTATGGAGAGTATTGACACATTGGTGAAAATTGTACAAAGACTCACCTCCGAAGAAGAAATCCTACAAAGTGATGTTATGTATGTAATCAACTTGGTCATCTAAGCAAGAATTGCATGAATAGAGAAAAAGTGGATACTGGTTTTGAGAAAGGAAAACCAAAGGTCTCATAAATCAAAACTCAAATGAATCAACAATGGGTAAGGAAATCCTCTAAAAGTTCAGACCAAAACATTGAAGGATAAAATGGCACCCAAGATAGTGAGTTCGGTGGATCTACCATCACAGAATAGAGATGTAAGGAGATGACTTGAACTATGCATTAAAGCCATCATACATTAGTTCCAGATATGCTAGCAATTCCAAATCTGCATATTGATGCATTATGACATATTATGGTGCTAACTGAGTCAGGATCTCAGTTGCACCTGAGCTACTCTAGCTTAACCGAGCTGATTCGGGTTATATAAGAGTTGGGAAGTTAGTTTTCTCTAAGCTTCTGAGTAAGCCTCGGAGAACTACCCAAGCTATGCCAGATACTATGTATGGAGCATTTAATGAAATACTTAAATGCTAAAAACTCTTATAAATGATGAATTGAAAAGGTTATTGTTTACACAGATTAAAGTTTGTAGAGCAATTTAGAGCCATTAACGATTCAGAGTGAATTTGGATTTGAAAGACAATTTATATCATATTCTCTCCGAGCAAGGATAAGGTTACAAAATCCACATCTGAACTAATAGGAACTGATCAAAAAGCTCCACATATTACTAGACCAAGCATAACCAAGTCACAGATGGACAAGGTAAATTTTTCTTCAGCCAGTACTGATACTTCAGTTAACCTTGATTCAAAAATTAGTACAGTAAAGGTCAATGACCTAATTCAATTGAATACTAAGGTACAAGATAAGGATGGAAAAGGTAAGGAAATTTTTCCTTCACCTAACACTAACATCAAATGATGCAGTGCAAGGCAGGAGAATCCCTGATGGAGATGTCCTAGCCCCCAACAAATAACCACACAATGGAATATAAATAACAACACAGAGATTTATATCCACACAATGCAAATACTCATAATAGAATCATCATATTTTCATCCAACATGCCCGACTGTAAGGCCTTCTGGGTTACGGCC
>MU223975.1:87699-108019 GCA_018584345.1 Thuja plicata | reverse complement strand
ATTTATATCCACACAATGCAAATACTCATAATAGAATCATCATATTTTCATCCAACATGCCCGGCTGTAAGGCCTTCCGGGTTACGGCCAAATACAATGAAATTACAATAGAAAATCTATAAGATCTCACAAGATCCAAACTAAACTCTAGCTATCCCAGATCCACACACTGGTAGGAACCCCCCAAGGAAGATCTAAACTTGTGCTCGCAAGCCCACCAAGCAATCCCCTTGTTTCCCAAGCCGCAGCCACTAGCTCTTCTCAAAACTCGCTTCTCTACCTCTTCCTCTTCTCCAGGATGGATGAATGAATGACTAAAGACTTCCCCCACAACCCCTACTTATACCAATCTAAGCCACAGGTCGGCCCTGAACATAAATTAAATACAAATACCGAAATTAAATGCCACAAGTCGGCCGACAACAACAATTAAATGCCCAAAATAGTTGTCTTAGTAAAATCGCAATATCTCCTAGCTCCGGATGAATTAGGAATTGTGCTTTGAACCGTAGGTAGAAATCTAGGCCCTCTTCAATCCCTGAAATTTTCATCCTCTAACTCATTGTGGAAAGTTACTTATATGGCTTGTAATAGGAACAAAATTCCTAAGCAAGGCCAATCTCCTCCCGGTCCATGCCAAGCAACCAAGACCATGCCAAGTTCCATTAAATACATAAAAACAAATTACCAAAGACCCAAGTAGGTCCACACAACTCTACCATATCCCTCACACATGAAAATAAGTCCACACAACTCCATCACATCTCCCAAACATGCAGGATAGCCAACTACCCTGGGATGCTCCTGCATCATCAAAGGTAAGGAGAAGGAAGTGAATACTGATGGGATTGATCTTGAAGAAGACATTGTGATTCCAAATTAGGATCTTTCCAACTTGTCCATAGAGAAAATGGATATACTTGGAGAGCTATGGAAGAAAAGAGCAATCCAAAAGAAGCTTCGAGAAGAGAAAAACAGGAACATAGTGCTTCAAGATATAAAAAAATATATTCCAAGATGCACTAAAGGTTGAAGTCAATGAGAATGACTCTTTTATGGACCAAATTGTTGACTTAGTCCATAAGTTTAATACAAACTTAAATGGTCAAGAGAAACTACTTGAGAAAGAAGAAAGAAAGTTTGAAAATAAGGTTGAAGAGAACATTGCAAAGAAGATTGCAATTGACCAGGTGCAGCTAACCAATGTTATTAGCGCTCAAGAAATCACCATGACCAATGTAGTAGCATTATTTGTAAACTTGAGTTATACTTATAACTTTACTTTGGAGATAAAGAATTAGTAAAGGTTGATGCAAATCTAAAGGAAATTCCAAAGCAGTTGGCACTTGATCCGAGCACAAGCTCAACACACTTTTTGAAGATAAAATATCTAACTGACCTACATGTTGAGTTACTAAGAGAAGAAGAAAGGACTAGAGATTATCTTAAAGCCATCCAGAGCCAACTCCTACCAGATACAGATGCAATACAGAAACACATTACACATGCCAAGATACTCATTCATGACAATAATTTCTCAGTTGTTGAACTTATGATAGAGTTTTTGGCTGAGCTACTGATAGAATTTCACATCATGAAGGTGCTATAGGACAATTGGGACAACACTTTGTCTCAAATTTTAAAGTTACATTATGATTTCCTATCCTACTTTTAAATTACCTTGTAGTATTTTTGCATTTTTGTCAAAAACAAGGGGGAAAGTCATTGTATATACATTGAAGAAATAGATGTACAGTTGAGTAGACAAGAAGATATACATTACATAAACAATTTTGAAAACAAAAATAGAGTCAATTGGACCCGAGCAGCATAGTAGGTGTCAAGACCTAAGCACATGGTAAGAGGGAGTTTTGACCTATCAGATTCAGAGTTCAATGATAAGTGTTTTTGTCAGTAATGCCAAAGGGGGAGATTGTAGACCTTATGGAAAGACATGTAGTCAATTATTTTCAAAACACTTAGTCATCCACTATTGCCCGAGTTACCAGCATGGCCCAAGTGACCAGTATTGCCTTAGTAACCAGCATCTCCTGAGAAATCAACATATTTCCCGAGTATTAGTTTATCATCCGAGTAGACTTTTGGACCTGAGTGAAAGTATTGAGCCGACTTTGCATATATTTTTTGATATAATTATGTCTAATGGAAGCTGACTTATGAAGTTATTTATTTGGATAAGATATATATAAGACATTTTGTTTATCCAAAGAATACAGTTGTAGAAGAGTACGTAAGGATACAAATGTGAATATGAAGTGGCATATTGATTAGAAGATTGCGGAAGTATAAAAGTATAGCAGAGACTCATCCATCACATTCAGGTGATTAGTTATAAATCAAAGGATATTATTCAACAAATTAGAGTTACATAAGCATATCATTACTGGTTCATTCTAACAGGTGGATCAGAAAAATCCTCTAACTAGGTGGACCTAATAGTCCTTTGTAAATCTCCTAACAGAGTTGCATTACTTTATTGTGTTGTATAAAATCCTTTAACAAGGTGGACTTAACAATCCTTATTTCTCCTAACAGGGCAGGTCATCAAAAGTGGTCAATGTAAGCTATAAGAGGCTAAATTTATACTGTAGTACTAAATATTATGGGTACCATCCCCACCCCAGTTTTACTTTCTATTTGGAAGGTTTCTGGGTGACCAAATATTGTGTCATGTGTTATGAATGATTATTTATTTTATATGCATACAATCAGAATAGATAATCTAATTGACGTTAAAGAAGAATAAGTTTTATTAGTTCCTGATTCACTCCCCCCCTCCTCTCAGTCACCTTGCATGTAATATATTTCCAACAGGTAGACCATGGCAATTTCACAGATAGACTATGCATGATGGAGCTAAGAATGCATATTCCTTTAAGAAGGATGGTGTGACTTTCAAAATACAGTCACTATTGGAAGAAGGAGATGTCAAGACTTCAAGTCCTAATTTCCTATTTGTGAGTGAGAAGGAGTTCCTACAAGCTCTAGAAGAAGAAGAGGGAGTAGCATATGCTTTGGTTTTGAAGCCAAAGGAAGAAGATGTAGAGAAGATAGTCAAGAATACAAACATTCCTTTTGAAGTACAAGAACTACTTAAGGAGTACAGTGACATTGTCAGTGATGGAAAACCAGCAAGCCTACCCCCTAAAATAGCTATTAGTTACAAGATTGACTTTATCCTAAGAGCTACCCTTCCTAACAAAGCTGCCTACAAGATGACCCCTAAAAAAAATGAGGAAATTGCCAAGAAAATCCAAGATCTCCTATACCAAGGCCTCATTAGAAAGAGTATTAGTCCATGTGTCGTACCCACTTTCCTAATACCCCAAAAATGGAGGGACTTGGAGGATATACACTGGTTCTAGAGCCATTAACCAAATCACCATTAGGTATAGGTTTCCTATTCCTAGGATAGAAGATCTAATGAACTGTTTAGGAGGAGTAAAGTATTTTACAATTACATAAAGCGTGGTTACCACAAAATTAGAGTCAATGAGGGGGATGAATGGAAGACTACCTTAAAAAATACACAAGGTTTGTATGAATGGCTTGTGATGCCATTTGGTCTATCTAATGCCCCATCTACATTCATGAGGCTGATAAAAAATGTTCTCAAGGACTACATTGGTAAGTTTGTTGTAGTATATTTGGATGATATCCTAATATTTAGTAGGACTAAAGAAGAACACTTTAAACATCTGAAAATTGTGTTCAAGAGGCTGCATGAAGAGAAGTTGATGATCAACTTGGACAATTGTGAATTTATAAAGTAGGAGTTAGTATATCTTGGGTTTGTATTGTCTCATGGAAACTTCAAGATGGATCCAAGAAAGCTGGAAGCCATTGCCAACTTGCCTACTCCCAAATTTGCAATAGAGGTGATAATTTTTCATGGTTTAGCTCAATATTATAGGAAATTCATTAAGCAATTTAGTGCTATTTGTACTCCTATGATAGACACCATAAAGGGTGGAATGAAGACTAAGTTTGTATGGAATGAGAAAATTGACCATGGATTTAAATTGTTGAAAAAGAAAATTTCTACTCAGCCTATCTTAGTATTACCAAGTTTTTAAAAACTTTTTATAATTGACTGTGATGCTAGCAATGTTACCATTGGGGTAGTTCTAATCCAAAAAGGGACACCAGTGGCTTTTCAAAGTGAGAATCTCAGTGATGATAAGAGGAAGTATTATTCCTATGACTTAGAGATGTATGCTCTATTCCAAGCACTAATAAAATGGAGGCACTATATAATTCTAAAGGAATTTGTGGTGTATTCAGACAATCAAGCACTTATCTTTCTGAATTCATAAGACAAGCTCAGTCGCAAGCACATGAAATGCATGGAGTACTTGTAGGATTACACCTTCCACATAAAATACAAGGAGGGAGTGCAGAACAAAGTGGTTGATGCACTTAGCAGAATAATTCTTACAATACAAGAAGTACAACTTAAAAGCATGGGAATTGATAGTTTTAAAGACTTATATGTAGAAGATGAAGACTTTGCAGAAGCATACAAGGTATGTAAAGAATATAGGAACCATTTTCATAGTGAATTTTGTGAATATACTATGCAAAGTGATCTATTATTTAAAGGGAGTCAATTATATGTCCCTAGAGGATCAATTAGAGAAAATATGATCTAAGAAAAGCACAATGGTGTACTAGTGGTCATTTTGGAGTAAATAAGACTCAAGAGTTAATGCATAGGTTTTACTTTTGGCCTAAAATGAATTTTGAAATCAAAAGGTATGTAGAATGTTGTGTGGTGTGTTAGAAAGCCAAGGTGACATCCTACAATGTAGGCTTTTATCAACTTCTCCCTATTCCAAGTAGACCTTGGGATAGTTTAAGCATGGATTTTACTGTGGGATTTCCAAAGACAAAGTAAGGAATGGACAATATCTATGTCATAGTGGATAGGCTTAGTAAGATGGCACATTTTGTCCCATGTAAGACAGTGCATGATGCTTGTCACATTGTGAAACTATTCTTCAAATAATTTGTAAGAATCCATGGCTTGTCATTAAGCATAGTCTCTGATAGAGACACTAAATTCATGAGTCAGTTTTGGAAGAAATTGTGGCATAAATTGAGAACCAATCTATCATTTGGTTCTGCATATCACCCTAAGATAGATGGCCAAAATTAAGTGGTTAACAAAAGTCTTGGGATCATATTAAGGTGTCTCACAAAGGAGTATGGCCAGACTTGGGATCAACTCCTAGGACAAGTATAGTATGCATACAATGATACTGTGAACAGGACTACTGGAAAGAGTCCTTCTAAAATTATTTATGGACTGCACCCTAGACACATATTTGAGCTCATAGAAATGAAAGATGGAGCCAAGGGTAGTAGTTATACTGAAGACTTTGCACACTCCATGAAACATGTGCATGAGACAGTAAGAAAGACTCTAACAAAGAACATAGAAAAAATCAAGGAGAAGGTGGATGAAAGAAAAAAAGGATGTTCAATTTCAAGTAGGGGACATTGTTATGGTCCATATGAACAAATAAATAATACATAAGGGAGTTCTCAATAAGTTGTAGATGAGAAGATTGGGGCCAGATATTATTCTGGCCAAGTATGGTAACAATGCCTATAAAGTGGAGCTCCATGAGGATATTGGTCTGTCTCTGGTATTCAATGTTGTAGATCTACTCCTCTACAAGGGGCCTAATCTAGATCTAGACCAGAGCCTTACTGAGGTAATACAAGAAGTGGAAGACCTAAAACTGAACCCTACACAACCTAAGAGAGAAGAGAAGATACTTGATTCAAGGGCCTAAAAGAAGACCAGACGGAGACATACTATGAGCATCTGATCAAATGGAATGGAAAAGGTGATGTAGAGGCCACCTTGATGAAGGTGATAGAGTTCAAATTTTTTTTCATTGATTCCAACTTTCTCAATCCAAGGGTGGATTGAAATATATTCATTTAGGGAGGATAGTGCAGAAGCACCTAGGCTAATCCTCAATTCTAGTTGTTTTTTGGCTTGTACTGACCTTAGCCAAGTCAGTAGAGTTTTTATTTGACCTTAGAATGTATTGCATGTATTTACCTAGGTGTATTTTACCTTAGAAGGTCTTTTATATGTGTACCTTGGTTGATTTGACTACGATCAATCCAACCTAGATGTTTATGCTTTATTAGTGGTTAGTGGTAGATTAAACCTAAAAGTGGAAAAATGGATCCAAAAGCATTAAAGGCTTAGGAAAGGGTATAAATATCCCAAAAATTTTCTCTAGGATGTTTTTACATCATTCTAGGTCAGTTGGAGATCATTGGAGTTTGTTTTATGTCTAGTTGTCAAAGTTGTCAAAATGTTGTCATGACAACATTTGCAACTTTTGAAAGTTGCATGAAAACATTTGGAAGAATAGGATTCTCTTCAAATAATGATAGTGGGTTGTTAATGTAACAACCTAAAATCATGGGGAAGGAATATTTAGACATGTAGGATCACATTTCTGAAGGGAGGGCAGTGTAATGAGTGATTTTGGATTTGAATGAGAAGCTCTAAGTTCTGGTTTTGCATATAGTCAACTTATTTTTGAGTTCATGAGCTAGAAGATGGATTTAAATAAGTGATATAGGGTTGAATTAGTGTGTTGGAGATATTTTTAAGAAATTTTCATTTAGTAGTGAAGTTGTTTTGATTTCCTTAGATTAGCTTTTCAAATTGTTTTGCAAGTAGTGTAGTTACTGGTGTTGTATTAGATAGTTTAGGAAACATGGCTCCCCCATAGATCTCCACCATGAAAATAATCATGGACCTAAGGGATATGGAAGGGATTCCATTTTAAAGTGTACATATGGAAGGAGAAGATCAAAAGAGAAAGCTAGCTAATTTTAAGGTCATGCCCTAGGCAAGTTCTGTGTGCCCAGTAGTGCATGAAAGTGTTTAAATGTTGTGTAATTTCTTGGGAAGGATTGGAAGAATGAAAAAAATAATGGTTTAAAAAGTATAGAGGTCCTAAAGATACCTCCTAAGAGGATTAGGCATTGGCCAATCCATTAAGATAGATTTCCAAATAGAAATTGGAATACTGCACAAAAATAGCCCTATTTTCCCTATTAGCCCTAAATTCTATGAACCTACTATACAGAGGCCCTAGAAACCTAAGACAACCAAAATCCTTTATATCTTGGAAAATGGTTTGTTAGTATAAATTTTTTTTGGGTAGTTTGGTGAGAAAAGTAAGAAAAACCCACTGTATAGGGCTAATTGACCTACTAGGCCTAAAAGACCAAATTTAGTGTTTGTCTTTTGATTGTTTACTAAAATATTGATGACCTTTTCTAATGGAGTCATATGGGAGGTACTTGTGAAGAGATGGAGATGAAATTTGGAATCTTCTAAGGTGGAGTAAGAGGTTGAAGATCATTTGGTTAATAGTTAACCCCAAGGTGAAGCACAGAGATCACCAACTCATACAATTGTGTTGGAGAGGTTCTAGGATAGCTAATATAGAGCTTGGAAGGTCCTAGGGAGGAAACTATGATCTTGTTGATACTAGGAACTAGAAGTGTCCTAGAAGAGCTTGTGCAAGTAAACCTTGGAGAGTTTCTATAAAATTTGTGCAATGTTTTCCCTTTTCTTGATAGGGACAGTGTGTGTTTAGTCCACCTCATCCTCTATTTCAATAGAGGTGTCATCAACATGGAAAGTATATAAATCAGATATATTAAACATAGGGGAAATATTAAGACAACTGGGGAGCTCTATCTCGTAAGAATTATCATTAATCTTCTTCAAAATCTTGTAGGGACAAATTTTTTATATTTAAATTTGTGATATGTACCAATAGGAAACCTCTCCTTGCATGGATACAACCTTTACTAGATCACCTACACTAAAAATATGATACCTGCTAGTAGCATATGTAGAAGCTTTGTACCGCTCATTTCTATCATATAAATTTTGTCTTACATTTGCCTGCAAATGGTATAGTTGTTCTGCAAAGGCTTCTCCATCATCACTAACTCTATCACCCTAGGGAAGTTGCACCAAACTAAGAACACCCTGAGAATTTCAACCATAAACAACTTGAAATGGTGACTTACCATTTGACCTATTCACAGAGCTATTATAAGAAAATTATGCCTGTGGCAATGCCAAATCCCATTGTTTGAGATTCCCTCCAACAATGCATCACAATAAATTACCCAAAATTTGATTAACCACTTATGTTTTCCCATTAGTTTGTGGATGGTAAGCACTACTAAACTGTAACTTTGTCCCCATCTTCTTCTATAAGGTCCTCCAGAAATGACTCAAGAACTTAGTATCCTGATTAGAGGTGATCTTTTTTGGAACCCCATTCAATCTGACTATTTCAAAAAAGAATAACTCGGCTACCCTAGTGGCATCACTAGTTTTTTTGCAAGAAATTAAATGAGTCATTTTCGAGAATCTATCCACAAATATAAAGATAGAGTCATTACCCCACTGTGTATGTGGCAGTCCCAACACAAAATAAATACTCAAGTATTTTCATGGTCGTACTGGTACTTGCAATGGAATGTAAAATCTAGTGTTCTAGGAGTTCCCTTTGGCTACTTGATAAATTTGACCTTTCCACAAATATTGTGATATATCGCTTCATCTTTGGCTAGTAGTACTTATCTGCTACCAAGGCTATTTTTTTGTCCCTCCCAAAATTCCCAACCATACCACTTCTATGAAATTATCTAATAATATTTTCCTACATTGAGGCTACAGGAATGCACAACTATTTTCCCTTGAATAGATAACCATCTTCCATAATATACTCAGCTTGAATAGTGTTTTTGTGCCTAGGTACTAAGTTCTTCAACTGATCAACAACTTCCCAAAATTCACTATCAGATTCATTCAAGGCCATGATCGCATCAAAGAAAACTACTTCTATTTCCATGATGGTTAGAAACACAACACGCCTACTCAGGTCATCTGCAATGTGATTCTATTTCCCTAATTTATGCTTCAGAAAAAGTAAACCCTTCAAGGAAAGAGACGCATTTTGCATGTCTACTGTTCAATTTCTTTTTTGTGTTTGGGTATTTTAGAGAAATATGGTATGTAAACAAAACAAATTCTTTGGGAACCAGCTAATTCTTCCAATGTCTCAAACCTTTCACAATTGCATGGAACTCTATATCATATGTGGAATATTTCATTCACACATCATTCAGTTTTTCACTAAAAAAAGCAACGGGCTTACCTTCTTGGCTAATTATAACACCAATACCCACATGTGAGGCATCATAGTCCACTTGAAACACTTTATCAAAATTTTCTAAGGCTAATATAGGATCCTGAGTGACCTTTTCTTTAGATACTAGAAACTCTCTTTAGCCTCTTTGGTCGATGAAAAATGTTGACCCTTAGTGCAATCTGTCACATGTGCTACAATACTACTGAAATTATGAATGAGTTTTCTATAGAAAGTAGCCAAGCCATTAAAAATTCTCACCTTGGTGATACTACGTAGGCTACACCTTTCAAGAATGGCTCAAAATTTCTCTGGATCCATCTTGATATCATCTACAGAAATGACAAATCCAAGAAAAGTGAAGCTTTCTTGCTTGAACCTAAACTTATTCAAATTAGCATAGAGTTTCTCTCTTCTTAATACCTCCAATATGATCCTCAAGTGTGGCATATTTTCTTCTCTTCCCTTACTAAAAATCAATATATCATCAAAATAAATTGCTACAAACTTGTCAATGTAGGGATGCAACACAATATTCCTGAGCCTCATAAATGTGGTAGGTACATTTGATAAACCAAAAGGCATAACCTTCCATTCATACAAACCATCCCTAGTTTTGAAAGCATTTTTCCATTAATCCATTTCTTGGATGTGGATCTAGTGGTACCCACTTCATAGATCAATCTTAGTGAAATGTGTTTCTCCAACAAGAACATCCATCATATCATCCAAATGACGGATAGGAAATGTTACTCAAATTGCACTTTGAAGTTGTCATTAGTATTCATACACTCAAACTATATAGTCGGTAGCAGAGTAACAAACATGATAGTCAAGTTAATCACCAAAGTACAGAGTTAGCTAAGAGCACTGATCACACCTAGAGTTAACTGAGTGTAGTGATAACTGAACAAGACCAACTATACCAAGAAGTAGATAACACCAAGCTACATAGTATAACCAGACATCAGTATAATCGAGATACAAAGACTACACCGAGCATTGAGAGACAACTTTAACCAAGTGGAACAAAGGCCACCTAAATTTTTTTTATGGAAAATCATTATATGTAAGAAACTTTTTACCGACCTAGATAATGGTTTACATGATCAAGGAGAATGTTAATTATGGATATACAACATTAATTTTTTATGGCTCCTATGTTAGATGATCAAGGTAAATTATGTACACCACTGATCTTTGGTTAGGAATGTAATTGTAAAGCCCTAAATAGGTTATATCATTCGATATATAAATGTTTAGATGTAAAAATTTTTAATGTATGTTGATCAATCAATGATCAAGTAGTCACCATACTATAGACATCAGAGATCAGACAAGGGTTTTAAGGACAGAGACTACATTGTAGAAATCAGTATTCAGAACAAAGGCAAGGCTACCAAGTGTTGGTAAACAGATTGTTCTTCTTTTTTATAACTCTAAAATACCCAAATATTGAAAAAGAAATTGAATACAATAGTTGGGAAATTGTAATTACAAACTACTTTCCCTCTGAATTTAAAGGTACAACTCCCTTATATGAATGATTTTCAGTGAAATTTAATCTTTCCTAATCTAACAGGGGTATGTTCTTAACTTGAGAATAGAAGAGGTAAACCAAACTAAACCTAGACAAGAAATAGCTCAAGAAGGATAAATTCAACTCTAAATCTAGCCGATTCTGAGATTTCATCAATCAGATTAACTCCAAAAACTTGTAATGCATGAACGATTACTGAAAATGTAGATGCAAGACTAAAGATTAAAGATGAAATGACAATGAATTGATTGATATCACAGAAATGTTTCCCAAAATTAGGATAACATTAGATTTTCCCCTTAATTAACTATATCAAATCATAATACAAAACTCTAGTTCGAATACAGATTGCAAATCTAACTTCAAAGAAACATTTGAATTCAATAGAAAGATAAATGCAATCCAATGGAATAGTTAAATAAATTGTATTCATACACACACAATTGACTCCCCAAAATGCTATCTTTCACACCAAAATTTAGCCGACCTTTGTATTAACTTTCATTATAGTACATATAGAGTTTGAGTTTTGACCGTTACAAAAATAGTAACCAAAATTGTTCAACTTCTTTTAATGAGGAATGATAAACAAAGGTTTATCCATTACAATATCATCAACATTTGGTACAAAGGGGGTATTTATTTAAGTTTTAGTTTCATTCCCTTTTCCTAATTTATCCCTATAGGCGGTGACAACTGTAATAACTCGGATGAGCTCTTTGTGCTTGTTGACATGGACATTGGTATATTGGATGAGCCACCTGGAATGTTCCTTGGCCAGTCTCTTAATTGCATGTGTCCAATCTTTAAATTCTTCCATGACTTTATAGATACATCCACTAAATTGCTGGAGTTATGGCACCTTGTCCAAATGGGTTGAAGACTGCTCTGACAGCTTATGCACATAGTTAGAAAATGATTTCTGCATATTAGCCAATCCTATCATTTCTTTTCCTTGTCCACTCATCTGTGATTCTGTATGCAGAATTTGAAGAATCTTAAAGTCTTTACTCTGTTCCTCCTTGATCTTAACATCTACTTGTTGTAACCCTATCTCTGCCTGAATGATCATCTTGATTGTAAACTCTAGACTTTGAAGCCACTTGATTAGAGGTTCATCTCCTTTTTGCATAATCTTGGCTTTCAATGCCTCCTTGGTCTTAATGTTTACTACCACATGGTGCATCACTATGTATTCTTGACACTTCTCTCTCTCAAATGTGAGAGTCTGCAAATTCTTCTCAATAGTGCTCCTTTCTATTTCTATTCTTAAGAGAGCATTACCCAATTGCTCAATAACTCCCAATCCTTTAGATTTGAGTCCCTTGACCCATCCCTTTATGATCTGCATGAAGTGCCTAACTTCTTTCAATTTGGCTATTATTGCTTGTTTCTCCTTAGCATTGGGATCGAAAGTGGTCTGATAACTGGGAATACTAGCAACTGGGGTGACCAACTACCAGATGAAATTACTCAGTTCATTGACTTTGGTCTTAAGTTGTACCTTAGTCATTTTAAATTCTTCCACCTCTTCTTAAATCACTACACTAGTGGACTTCCACCAATCCACCTTGGTATCATGTCAACCTAAACCCATGTCAAATGACTGCAACTAAAAATCTGAGGCAATCATATCTTTGAATCTACCTTCTTTGGTAGGCTTGGACACTTCCATAGTGAAATTCCCATCTTAGGATCCTGGCCCAATGTGGACAACATTTTCACTTTCTTATCTTTTGCTACAGCGGTGCTAGGTTGCAAGGCTTGAGCTAAAGTATCTTTTCTGGGAGCTCCTTCTTCTACCCTCTTTCTTTGGCACTCTAGAGTGTTCTCTATCCATGACTTGGTGCTGGTGAGCTTGGTGGCAGAGACCAACTCCACTATAACCAGTTTCCTAATAACTAGAGGAGTAGACTTTGGTCTTGAAGAAAATGGATTTATAGAGGTAGGGGAAGAGGACACCAATCTAATGACTTGAGTATCCTCTTGTTGCTTCTCAACCCTCTCTTCTGATTCTATAGCTAAGGCATTGGAGGTATCTTCACCCACCTCTAATACAACAAGGGGATCTTGCCTTTGGGTATCTTGGGTTGAAGTGTCATTCGGTGCATCTACAGTGAATGATTTAGCTGACTTCTCATGTCCTACACCTTTGGTGGGTTCCTCTATTAACCCAATGTCTGGAAGCGGGCCTTCTCCACAAGTATTCTTTGGTTGAACTTATTTTTCAGGAGGTTCATCACCTCCCTCACCTGGTTGAGATGAACCTTTGGTCATAGTTGGGAGTATCACTGAAGAAGTTGTTGCAATGTTTGAAGTATCTTTTGTCAGGGTCCTTTGAGTAGGAGGCTTCCTTTCTGACCTTTCCTTCTTCCTACAGTCCATTCAACCCATTTCTCTATCCTTTTGTAAATGATACTCATTAGAGTCTGCAAGTCACCGATGGCTTGATCTAGCATGGGCTCAAAACTAATAGGAATGAGCTTTATCTTCTCTATTTATGTATTGTGATAAATGTGATTGCCATCATCTTCTAACCCCTCCAGTGCTATGTTAACTTTGAACTTTTTGATTTGTTCAATAGTTAACCTAGCGTAGAATCTTTCTCTACTCTCCAAATCATCTCTGTAATTGGCCCAGTAGTCTTCGATATCATCTACATGATAGATAGCTCAACTCATTTCTAGGTAGTCATGAGCATAATTAATAGGATCATACTATGGCCTTAGAACATTATAGGTTTCTAATGAAAACCTCTTTGACAATGTCTTTAGAACATTCTTCACCTCAAACCAGGACGCACAACTATAAGATCCGATAGTCATGGGGAAGTTGTAGCCTTTCTTCCTGGCATTAGCATAGATCAAATTCACTTCAAGCGCTTGTCTCATCACCTCCACCAACACAATCATATCGGTAGGATATCTAGGCAACTTCAAAGGGAAGTCATCAAATCATGCAAGACAAATCTATGGGAAATCCCCAAATTGAATTAAATAACATCCAAAATGGCTGATAAAAGCCATGGCCTCGGGAGAGAATCTCCTTTCTAGGCAACCTTGTAGGTCCCTACATAGTCTCATTGCAAATGCATCATTAACTCGGAAGTACTCAGCATAACTGTTGTGCAATTACAAAGAGGGGAAAAATTTGTAGCTCTTAACATCATCAAGAAATTCCTCTAATCTAGGGAGTCTTGGCCAAATTAAGATCATGGCCAATATATACATTAAAATGGAAGACATATAGGATTAATTTTTATATTTAGCTCTATCTATGGCATTGGCCAAATTTTCACTTACCATAAATGCCCAATCAATAAAATGGTGCTGAGAACAGATCACCCATACCAAGAAGAAATGATGATCTATGAAATTGAGCGCCTCACTCTCACCTTTGATCCTATGGAGTAGCACTAGTTTGTCTATGATTTTTGACTTCAAGTTAGTGCCATATAGTGTTTTGGGCAGCTTCCCTTTGGCGCTTCTAGGCTCTTGAAACCATGCCTTCATTATCTCCTTCTTCCAAAATGATTTCTTTGTTATATATTGAGTCACCATCTGAGTGTATGTCATTTCTAAATACTCATCTTGCTCTGGAATGCGAAGTGAGTTCTGAACCAATTCTCTATCGATAGAGAGTAGCATACTGTCATCGGGAAAGAGGATTTGTTTGGTGTCTAGGTTGTATCGAGCTATGCATTCTCAGATTAGTTTCAGGGCCTAGATGGCTATAGGAAAACTAGTGGCCTTGACTAACCCACTCTCCTTGAACTTCTCAGTGATAGGGTGCATTTGACCAACTTTTAATCTATCCTAAAAGTGCTGCATATCGAAGAACTTCAAAGAGGTGTTTGTAATCTTATGCCAGTCAGAGATGATGTCATTCATTCCGTCAAATCCCATAAATCTGGAAGCCATGCTTTGAATGATTTGATTTGGGAATTAATAATATCTCTAAGGAATGTAGGGGCAAATTATAATCAATATCAGAGGCTTCAAATTCAAACAATTTTTCAAACAAATGGTACCTCCTGTTTGCAACCTTCAACTGATTTTATAACTTTGAATTCTTACCGTTATGAAGTACAATGACTTTATTTGGTTTTATTACTTTGCTATTATGGGCCATTGGGAAATGTCTTTTCACTTTAGTAACCGTAACGGTAACTTTCTTGAGGTAGCAGAAAATTACTTTTCCACTTCTCCTTTGGGTGGAGAAATGCTTTTGGAGTGCTCTCTATTTGAAAATCTACTGAAAGAGAATTTTAGCCTAGATTGAGATGTTAAAATGATATTTGTTTATTTTAGTAGCTTCCTTCATTCCTTGGTTCACTTATGAGATTGATTTCCCTTTGAAAATCCTTCATTTTAATGGTTTGGCAGAAAACATACCCCGTAGGTTGAAACCCGCCTGTTAGAGTAGTGGAGAAGCCATTTTCCACTTTTTCGCCAGTAATCTTACATCTTAGATTTCTCTCCATTTAATCATTCCTTTCAACCCAAAGAGATGTATTCTAAATGCAATTTTATTTCCAAGCCCAAATTATCCACTTTAAAAATGTATTGACTGCTAATGGTGATTTTTGCCAGTGGTGAAGCTCGAACCCAATTTTACACCAATGAAGCAATATAAAGTATTCAAGCTACAAACTCCAAAATCATAGAAGATAAATGTTAGAAGTCTCCAAATTGTGACCTTTATTGAATTTGGGATCTTAAACCTACCCGATTAAGCATGACATCAGATACAAATCCCCCTGGCTTGCAAGGAGAAGGATAATTGGGAAAACCTAATAAAGGTCTCTTAGCCTAAGGGGAAAGTTAGACTTAGACTCTAGAAAATCATAGCACTTTCAAAACCACTACTAGCAACTAAATGTCCACTTTTTTCTAAAGGTATGCAGACCAAAAGTGGGGAAATAATTGGCTCTGTTTGGGGACTTGGATATTCACATGTCCAAGCAAGGAGCTCAAAACTTTGGTTTCACAAAGCTCAATTAAAGGTGGCTCACAACAATACTAAAATGAGACACAGAAAGGAAAGAATAAATGAAGCCTAACTAGGAAAACAAAAATAGGAAATAAACGTAACTTTTGTACAATATAGGGGTTACCTATTTTAAATTTAGATCTCATAGAGATTCAAGTCCTGACCATTATATGTCAGGGGTAGTATCTCACCATGTGGATATGTCAGTTTAAATGAATTCTTCTCAAATGCTTGATGGATCTTAAAAGGTCCTTTCAATAATGTCTCAAATTTTATGTGCATACCTTTGGGTGCCCTGTGCTTTTCCCATAACAACACCATGTCTCCCTCCATTAATTTATGAGGTCTGCTCTTTTTTTCAAACATGTTCTTCACACGCATTTGGTGTTGTGTGATGTGATCAAAATTATTTTCCCTTTCTTCTTCCAGTTTGTTCAGGTACAAAATTTATTTTTTATAAACATTCTTCATACATGCCATCCTCTACTATTTTTCTTAGTTTGAAAGTTGCTAACTCCAATGGTAATGGAAGAGTGGCTTCTACCCCATAAACAAGTTCAAAAGGAGATGCACCAATGGCTCTTTTGGGAGTCACTCTATCCATCCAGAGGGCTTCATAGATTTTCTTATGCCAGGTTCTCTAGTTATCTGCCATGAGATTTTTCATGATGTTTACCAAATTTTTAATGTTGGACTCATCTTGACCATTCCCTTGAGGGAAGTAATAAGATGAATAACTGATCATGACACCATACTCAAAGAAAAATTCAGTAATTTATTGAGAGGAAAAGTATGCGGCATTATCCATAACTAACTTAACAGGCACACCAAATATTACTAGAATGTCTTCTTTGATAAACTCACATACCACCTCTGAAGTTTTTCTCTTGGTTTCTTTCGCCTCCAGCCATTTTTTGAAGTAGTCAGTCATAGTGATTATGTAGGTATGACATACGCTAGATGTGGGATTTATAGGACCAATAAAATCAAGACCCCACTACTGAAAAGGACCCTCAATTACCACTGGTCTTAAGGGTAGTGCTGCCAACTAAGGCTTTCCAATAAAAAAATTTCATTTTTCACATCTCGCTACGCAATGGTAAGCATCTCTAAAAATTCCTAGCTAGTAGTAAATATATCTCAAAATATTGAATGCAATGACTGATGAGGAGAAGTTTCCCCACAAGCTTCGTCATGAAACCCTTTTAATAGCTTCTCTTTCTATTGTCTATCGACACACAGGAGGAAAGTTCCATCTATAGATCTCTTATATAGTCTGTCTTCCCAAATTACATATTTAGAAGCTTTTAGTTTTAGATCTCTTATTTTCTTCAAATTTAATCCTTCAGGGAAATCACCATATGTCAAGAAATACACAATGTTTTCAAACCAATGGTCTTGCATACTTATTGCCAAACCCAAATGCGTAGCTTCTGGATTTTTGTCCGCTTGGTTTTCCGCCATCACCTTGCATAATGCGTTCCCTCTCACCAACTTGGTGGGCTTGATCTCTATGTCATATTATTGGGTTTTAGCCACCCATGCTCCTCTATTGTTACATCCTACATCCTCTTGAGTCAATATGCTTTTTACTGCAATATCAGGCACATACACCAGAGAGTGAGAGTGTAAAATGTAAAATTTGAAATACTTTAAAGCCTTTACAACTGTGAAAGCATGCTTTTCAGTCTGAGAGTATCTCAGCTCATGATTTTTCAGAGGTGTATGAAAAAAATAAATGGGAGCTTGAATTCCCTCCTTGATCTCCTGCATGAGGATGGCTGATAAAGTATGTTCAAAAGAATAAAAATAGATTATGAAATCTTTCTTATAAATTGGGTTACATAACACATGACCATTAGCTATGGCATCCTTTATGCTTTTGAAATATTTTTTACTAGGGTCAATCCACTTGAAACTCACATTTCCCTTCATCATGTTCACTATGTATTTTGTAATCTCAAAAAAATCTGGAACGAACCTCTTGAGAAAGTTTACCTGGAAAAATGATTTCACTCTAGTTTTGTTCACATGTAATCTTAATTATTGGATTGCTCTTACCCTTTCTGGGTCAATCCTTATGCCTTCTTGGGAGACATTGTGACCCAGAAATTTCCCTTCAGTTACACCAAAAATTGACTTCTTGGGGTTCAACAAAATCTCATCTTCTCGACAACTTTGCAATACTCTTCTTAAATCATTTATATGATCTACTCTTTTCCTAGAAAATATAGTAAGATCATCCAGATACATACCAATGATTTTTTTCTCCATATCACTAAAGGAAAGGTCCATACCTCTCTAAAAGGTGGCTCTGGCGCTGATTAATCTAAATGGCATTCTATGACATGCAAAGGTGCCCCATGGAGTAGTGAAAGTCATTTTATGCTGGTCTGCTTTCTCAACTTCAATTTGGTTATACCCTGAGAAGCCATCAAACATGGACATAATTTTGGCTCTGGCCACAATCTGCAAGAGATTATCCATGTTGGGAAGTGCACAATTGTCTTTCAAGGAAGATTGATCAAGGTTTCTAAAGTCAACACAGATTCTTATTTATTTGTTCTTCTTCCTCACAACCACTATATTCGCTACGTAGGTAGAATGATGGATAGGGTATATGATCATTTCTTTGAGCATTTTATCAACCTCCCTGAATATGGCTTCAACAAATTTGGGGTTGTAATTCCTTTGTTTCTGTCTGAAAGGAGTTGCCTCAGGTTTTAAGGGAATCTGGTGTTTGAATTTCCTATTCATAAAAAATTTCAAATCTTCATAACTCCAGGCAAGAACATCTTGGTATTCTAGGAAAATTTTCCTGGCCTCTTTTCTCTCCTCTTTAGTACAACATTTCCCAATGTTGATCATCTTGGGATTATTTTCAGTTCCTTTGTTCATTCCCTCATATTTGCCCATGGTAGGACCTCTCTCGATTCTCTTCTTCTTAACCAAGGTGTCATGCCTATTGAAAAACTTCTCAAGAGTGACCAAATGGGGAGGAATGATATTACCTTGCAACTGGATGACATCTAACTTATCCTTCTTTTTCTTGTCATGAAGGTCTCCATTAGTTCTCTTAGGAAAATCTTTATGGAAGTCACCACCACTCTCCAGATAGAGAAGGAGATTCTAGTCATCTCTGAACACTTGCCAATATTCTACATTGTTTGGCACAAATGGTCAATATACAATCTCCACTTCATACTTCTTATCTTTGAATTTTGGGTGAGGGAGGAGTAGTGAAGCTGACACTACCAAGGATTCTTCCTTGCAGTTCAATTCTCTTAGCATGAATTCAATAAAGAATGCATCTAGTGCCTCTATTTCATCCCATACTCTGTTTCTATAGTTTTTTAATCTGTGATTTTTTACAGAGTATTGATTCTTGACTTGGCACATGATTAGCTCAGCATCACCATAAGCTCTCAATATATTCATGCCATTTTCCTTTGCAAAAATAATCCCTAGTAGGAGGGCTTCATACTCGGTAGTATTGTTGGTGTTTCCAAACTCCAATTTATAATCCATGGGCTCACATACTCCATCTGGTGATATTAAGACCACACCTGCACTAGATCCTGATGATGCGCAACTACCATCAAATTCAAGAGTCCAGATCTGTGGTTGTGTTTCTTCAGTGGAAAACTACTTTTCCTCTTCTCCAGGATCCATTTCCTCATCATGATCATTAGTGAAAAACATATAGTTACCAAATTCCAACTCTTGATACACTGTTTGGGCTTTAGGGTCATCAGATTTCAGCACTGTGAACTTAGCTTTCTCCTTTGGTACTAGTTTTATCTTTTATTTTCCTACTGGGATTAAATCTTGGGACCAATCTAGCTTTATCTTCCCTCCAATGTCTCTGCGAAAAATCCTTCTTAACAGTAAACCATAACTAGCAGGTATATCAATGGCAAGGATTGTTAACAACATTTTCTTCTCGGGGTGTACAACCAGGGCCACTTGAGAATCTTTAATCTAGCCATCCAGGGGTACTTTCTTAAAATCAATAGAGTAATATCTACCATAGGATTTAGTGAGAGTAAGTCCCTAATATTTAGCTACAGTTTATGGCATTACATTATCTGAGGCTCCAAAGTCTATTATGAAATTGCTTAACTTGAAACCATTGATATATAATGACACATAGAATGGGTCAGGCTTTTGGCCTAGGAAAGTAGGAAAAACAGAAGGTTCTTCTTTCTTATTTTTTTTCAAAAATATAGACTCACTTTCTATGGTAGTCATGACATTTTGGTTTTACTCTGGATTCCCTTCCTTACAGTAATATACTAGCTTTTGCAGTTCTATGGGGTTAGACTTAAGATAGGGGTGATCCCACAAAACTGTGTCCCACCTTTTGGCCAACTTTGACACTGAAATGAACATTCAGAAAAAAAACTTTGCTTTCGGACATCTATTTTCATAAAACCATTAAGAATTTGAAGATGATGTAAACTAGTGACTTTTAGCATTTTGTTTCTAGTTTATGAATATATTTTTTTAAAAAAAATTGGAATTTATTTGAATCCATTTTTCCTTCTCCTTCAAA
>MU223975.1:33647-87552 GCA_018584345.1 Thuja plicata | reverse complement strand
TTTGGTTTCATTCAATTTGGTTGAATATTTAATAGTTTATTGAGTTATGAAGTGACATTAATTATAATTTGGACATAGGTTCACTTTGATCGCTCTAACTCTATCTCTATATATCAAAATTAATTTACTCTTTTTTTGATAGAAAGGTAACATAAATACCTATTTCCTAGATATTTTTCATAAATTTTTCCCCTAATTTACTATTTTTCCAGAAGCATCAAACATAGAAGTCGCTAAATGGTCAGACAACCTCTGTTTAGTAAAACTTAAAAAGAAAATTATTAATAAACTCAATATATATAACTCATAATCATTTGAAAGCTTTCTCGAAGTACTATCATCCTGTATTTGGGTTTTTCAAATGAATTTATTTGATCCCACCAAAAGTTAATGTTAAAGTGATTTTTTGTCAGTATTTTGATGGGTTCAAAGGAGACTTGATTGTAGGTGTGAGTGAGGAGTAGAGGGATTATACCAAAGGGATTTTGATCCAAGAGGCTTTTATCTAGCCATTTTGAATTTAATCCTTCAAATGGGACCTCTCAAGGCTTAAATCATCATATTTTCTTAAAAAAGTGCAATTTTAGCAAAAATCAGGATGTTCAAAAAAGTGGGGCACACTATTGTGGGACCAGCCATAGTCTATAGGAGAAATCTAAATTATAGAATCTCTATAGAATTGAATAATGTTAAAATATCTTTTCTCCTTACCTAGTTGTAGAATTATCACTCCTTGGTTGGCCTTTTTAGAATAGGAAGTAGATGCCTTATTATTTTTCACTGGAGGTGTTGAAGTGGGGATTTTATCTTTCTGACTCCGGGTCAAGACTGTATAAGATGTCCCATCTATGGTAGCATAAAATGTTTCTTCTTGTTCTGAATCTAATTCATACTCTAAATATAGGTTTTTAGAGTCTCCATGCGAGTATGAATCTGGTTCAGCTCCAGACACTCCAGCATTGCACTCATTAGTCTGATGCATTTTCCAAGCATGAGCTACATTGGGGAAGCTCTCTCCATTGTGATCTGTAGTTAGGTAGAAGGCACACATATTTCCTTTTTTAGGAGGAGCTTCTATAATTAGCCTCTATGGTGGATTAGTCAACTATACTGCCTTTCCATCAGCATTCCTCCCCTTGTTGTTTCTCCCAGGCTTCTCCTGAAAGTTTTTCTGGTAGAGATTATTAAATCTAGGAAGTTTCCTCTTGAAGGCAATGAATTCATTAAACAATTTTTTAATCATCTCATCTGATGACATAGTATTACTACTACTGGCTCTAGATTGTATCTCTCTTTTCCATTTCCCAGATGAGATCATATGGTCTTCAAGTTCTACAACAATTCTTTGTGTGGCATCAAAATCTATAGGGTTCACTCTTCTTAGATCATAATTGATGTCCGGTGGCATAGCAGTTATGAAGAACATTTTCAAATTTCCTGTTGTAGGCCTGTCGGCTACTGGGATACGATTTACAAGCTTATTGAATTTAGCTATAAAATCCCTCATACCAATAGCAAGTTCTTTCTTGATAGAATTTAATTACGTCAATAGGGCATGCTCGTCTTCAGCAGTTTTAAACCTTCTTTCAAAGACACCTCTCATGGAGGCCCAATCTTTGATAGAAGAATTAGGTAAGTGGTGAAACCAATTGGCAGCACCCTCAACAAGGGCCTCAACAAATAATCTTATGGCCACATACTTTTCTCATACTACTAGGATATTAACTGAAGCAAAGAAGGCAAAAATGTGCTCATCTGTAGATACTTTCCTGTCTCTAGAAAATTTAGGAAAGTTCTTTCTAGAACCTGAAGGAAGAGGATTGTATGCTACTAATTGTAATGGCCCTTCTTATTTCTCTCCTTCTGATGGCCCTTTTAAGTGCTTCTGCTCTAGCTTCTTCTTGTTTGAGAACTTGACTAGTGTTTCTATAATTCTTTGTGTCTCTTCTATATCTTGAGGCAAAAGTGCTCAATGAGGATATGAGATCCTCTTGATAATATTGGAATCCAAGATTCAGTTGGAGCACAGGAATTATGTTTTAATGGGGAAGCACCATCTTTCCCCAATATATACTTCTTGTATAATGAGTGTTTGACTCCCCAGTAGAGTTGCCAAAAATCTGTTGGTAAATAGATTGTTCTTCTTTGTTATAACTCTAAAATACCCAAATAATGAAGAAGCAATCAAATACAACAATTGAGAAATTGTAATTGAAAAATAATTTCCTTCTGAATTTAAAGGTACAGCTCCCTTATATGAGTTATTTTTAGTGAATTTTAATCTTTCCTAATCTAACAAGTGTATGTTCTTAACCCTAGAGTAGAAGAGGTAAACCAAACTAAAGCTAGATAGGAAATACCTTAGGCAGGATAAATTCAACTCCAAATCTAGCCGATTTTGAGATTTCATCAATCAGATTAACTCCCAAAACTGGTAATGCATGAACGAATACTAAAAATGCAGATGAAATACTAAAGATTAAAGATGAAATGACAATGAATCGATCTATATCACATAAATGTTTTCCAAACTTAGGATAACAATAGATTTTCACCTTAATTAACTATATCAACTCAAAATACAAAACTTTGGTTCGAATACAGATTGCAAATCTAACTTCAAAGAAATATTTGAATTGAATAGAAAGATAAATGCAATGCAATAGAATAGTTAAAGTAATGGTATTCAAACACACATAATTGACTCTGCAAAATGCTATCTTTCACACAAAAATTTAGTTGACCTTTGCATTAACTTTTAGTATAGTACATATAGAGTTTGAGTCTTGACCGTTACAAAAAGAGTAACTAAAATGGTTCAACTTCTTTTAAGAAGAAATGATAAAAAAAGGTTTATCCGTTACAATATCATCAAAATTTGGTACAAAGGGGTAATCTATTTAAGTTTCAATTTCATTCCCTTTGCCTAATTTATCCCTATAGGCGGTGACAGCTGTA
The DNA here is from genome assembly GCA_018584345.1 of Thuja plicata. Lineage (NCBI taxonomy): Eukaryota > Viridiplantae > Streptophyta > Pinopsida > Cupressales > Cupressaceae > Thuja > Thuja plicata. The sequence goes on along the minus strand of MU223975.1, from coordinate 84,594 downwards.
ATAACTCAGATGAGCTCTTTGTGCCTATTGACATGGACATTGGTATATCAGATGCACCACCTGGAATGTTCCTTGGCCAGGCTCTTAATTGCATCCATCTGATCTTTCAATTCTTCCATGGCTTTATAGATACATCCACTCAATTGCTGGAGTTCTGGCACCTTGTCGAAATGGGTGGAAGACTACTTTGATAGCTTATGCACATAATCAGAAAACAATTTCTACATATTAGCCAATCCTATCATTTATTTTCCTTGTCAACTCATTTGTGATTCTGTGTGCAGACCTTGAAGAATCTTAAAGTCTTTACTATGTTCCTCCTTGATCTTAACATATACTTGTTGTAACCCTATCTCTGCCTGAATGATCATCTCAATTTTAAACTCTAGTCTTTGAAGCCACTCGATTAGAGGTTCATTTCCTTTTTACAGAATCTTGTCTTTCAATGCCTCCTTGGTCTTCATCTTTACTACCACATGGAGAGTCACTATGCATTCTTGACACTTCTCTCTCTCAGATGCAAGAGTCTGCAAATTCTTCTCAATATTGCTCCTTTGTATTTCTATTCTTAAGAGAGAATTACCCAATTTCTCAACAACTGCCAATCCTTCAGATTTGAATCTCTCAACCCATCCCTTTCCAATCTATGCAAAGTGCCTATATTCTTGCAATTTGGCTATTATGGATTGAATCTATGTGGCATTGGGATCGAAAGTGGTCTGAGTACTAGGAATACTAGCAACTAGGGTAACCAATTTCTGAATGAAATTAGTCAGTTCACTGACTTTGTCCTTAAGCTATATCTTAGCTATTTCAAGTTCTTCCAGCTCTTCTTCAATCACTACATTAGTGGACTTCCACCAATCCACCTTGGTATCATGTCAAGCTAAACCCATGTGAAATGACTACAACTAAAAATTTGAGGTAGTCATAACTTTGAATCTGCCTTCTTTGGTAGGCTTGGCCACTTCCATAGTGAAATGCCCAATCTCAGGATCCTAGCCCAGTGTGGACAGTGTTTTCACTTTCTTAGCTTTTGCTGCAGTGACGTTGGGTTGCAAGGCTTGAGCTAAATTATCTTCTTTGGGAGCTCCTTCTTCTACCCTCTTTCTTTTCCTCTCTAGAGTTTTCTCTATCCATGACTTAGTGCTAGTGACCTTGGTGGCAGAGACCAACTCCTCTATAAATAGTTTTCTAATAACTGGAGGAGTAGACTTTGGGCTTGAAGAAAATGGATTTATGGAGGTAGGGGAAGAGGACACCAATCTGATGACTTGAGTAGCCTCTTGTTGCTTCTCAACCATCTCATCTGATTCTGTAGCTGAGGCATTGGAGGTATCTTCACCCACCTCTACTACAATAGGGGACTCTCACCTTGGGGTATCTTGGGTTGAAGTGCCAGCTAGTGCATCTACAGTGACTTCTTTAGCTAACTGCTTAGGTCTTGCACCTTTGGTGGGTTCCTCTATCAACCCAATATTTGGAAGTGGGCCTTCGCCACAAGTCATCTTTGGTTGAACTTCTTTTTCAAGAGGTTCATCACCTCCTGCGGCTGGCTAATATGAACCTTTGGTCATAGTTGGAAGTATCACTGAATAAGTTGTTTCCATGTTTGAATTATCTTTTTTCAGGGTCCTTTGATTAGGAGGCTTCCTTTCTAACCTCTTCTTTCTTCTGGTAGTCCCTTCAACTGATTGCTCCATCCTTTTGTAAATGCCACTCATTAGAGTCTGCAAGTCACCAATGGATTGATCTAGCATGGGCTCAGAAACAATAGGAGTAAGCTTTATCTTCTCTAGATATGTATTTTCATACATGTGATTTCCATAATCTTCTAACCCCTCCACTGCTATATTAACTTTGAAATTTTTTATTTGTTCAATAGTTAACCTAGCGTAGAATCTCTTTCTACTCTCCAAATCATCTCTATAATTTCCCCAGTAGTCTTCAATATCATCTACATGATGGATATCTCAGCTCATTCGTAGGTAGTCACAAGCATAATTAAAAGGATCATATTGTGGCCTCAGAACATCATAGGTTTCTAATGAAAACCTCTTTTGAAAATTCTTCGCCTTAGACCGGGACACACAACTATAAGCTTCGATAGTCATGGGGAAGTTTTAGCCTTTCTTCTTAGCATCAGTGCAGATCAAGTTCACTTGAAGCACTTGTCTCATGACCTCCACCAGCATGATCATATTAATAGGATATCAGGGAAGCTTCAAAGGGAAGTCGTCGAATCCTGCAAGATGAATGTATGAGAAATCCAAAAATTGAATGAAACAACATCCAAACTAGATTATAAAAGCCATGGCCTCGGGAGAGAATTTCCTTTCTAGGAAACCTTGTAGCTCCCTGCACAGTCTCATTGTAAACGCATTATTAACTCATAGGTACTCAACATAATTCTTGTGCAATTGCAAAGAGGGGAAAAATTCATAGCTCTTAACATCATCATAAAATTCCTCTAATCTAGGGAGTCCTGGCCAAATTTGGATCATGGCCAATATATACATTAAAAATGAAGACATATAGAATTTATTTTGATATTTAGCTCTATCTAGGGCACTGGCTAGATTTTCACTTACCATAAATGCCCAATCAATAAAATGGTGTTGAGAATAGATCACCTACAACAACAAGAAATGATGATCCAAAAAATTGAGCACCTCACTCTCACCTCTGATCCTATGGAGCAGCACAAGTATTTCTATGATTTCCATCTTTAGGTTAGTGCCATATAGTGTTTTGGGCAGCTTCCCTTTGGCACTTCTAGGCTCTTGAAACCATGCCTTCATTATCTCCTCCTTCCAAACTTATTTCTTTGCTATATATTCAGTCACTGCCCGACTGTATGTCATTTCTGAATACTCAGCTTGCTCTGAGATGCAAAGAGAGTTCTAAAACTATTCTCTATTGATAGAGAGTAGCATCGTTTCATTAGGCAAGATGATTTGTTTTGTGTCTGGATTGTATTGAGCTATGCATTCTCGGATCAGTTCTGGGGCCTGGACGGCTATGGGAAAACTAGCGGCCTTGACTAACACACTCTCCTTCAACTTCTCAGTGATAGGGTGCATTTGATCAGCTTTCAATCTATCCTAAAATTTCTACATATCAAAGAACTTCAAAGATGTGTTTGTAATCTTATGCCAATCGAAGATGATGTCATTCATTCCATTGAATCCCATAGATCTGGAAGCCATTCTTTGATTGATTTGATTTGCAAATTAAGAATGTCTCTCAGGAATGTAGGGGAAAAGAATAATCAATATCAGAATCTTCAAATTCAAACAATTTGTCAAGCAAATGGTAGCTCCTGTTTGCAACCTTCAACTAATTTTATAACTTTGAATTCTTACCATTTAACGACTGACTTCCTGTGCCACCCGAATGATAAGACCCAAGCTTTAATGGAAAAGTTCATTATGAAGTAAAATGACTTTATATGGATTAATTAATTTTCTCTTATGGGCTATTGAGAAATGCCTTTTTTACTTTAACTTAACCGTAATGGTAACTTTCTTGAGGTAGCAGAAAATTACTTTTCTACTTCTCCTTTGGGCGGAGAAATGCTTTTGGAGTGCTCTCTATTTGAAAATCTTTCGAAAGAGAATTTTAGCCTATTAAGATGCTAAAATGATATTTATTGATTTTAGTAGCTTTCTTCATGCCTTGGGTCTTTATGAGATTGATTTACTTTCGAAAATCCTTCATTTTAATGGTTTGGCAAAAAACATACCCCGCAGGTCGAAACCCACCTATTGGAGTAGTGGAGAAGCCATTTTCTGCTTTTCTGCCAACAAGCTTACATCTTAGATTTCTCTACATTTAATCATTCATTTCAGCCTACAAAGATGTATTCTAAATGCAATAGTGTTTCTAAGCCCAACTCATCCACTTTAAAACTTTTCTGACTGCTAAGATATTATGGAATATTTATCTATGGAAAACGCACCATGCTGGTGATTTTCTGTCAGTGGAGAAGCCCAAACCCTATTTTCTGCCAATGAAGCAATATAAAGTATTCAAGCTACAAAATCCAAAATCATAGAAGATAAATGTTATAAGTCTCTGAATTGTGGTATTTATCAAATTTGGGATCTTAAACCTACCTGATTAAGCATGACTTCATATACAAATCCCCTCGGCTCACAAGGAGAAGTGAAATTGGGAAAATTTGATAAAGGTCTCCTAGCCTATGGGGAAGTTAGACTTAGACCCCATAAAATCACAACACTTTCAAAACCACTACTAGCAACTAAACTTCCACTTTTGTCTAAAGGTATGCAGACCAAAAGTGGGGCAACACCAAGTATAACAAAGAAGGTGTTATCATTCACATTGAGGTGATATGTTTTGTATGCACTTAATGGATATGTGTTAGCAATATCAAGATTGTATATGTTTCAGATCAAACTTTTTTTACTCTCTAACAATTGTAATAGACCCCAAAATGTCTTACTTGAGTTGACTTAACCATGTTTTGTAAATCTCTTAACCGAGTGCACACATAGATTGTGTTTCTAAATCATCACATGAGGTAGATCTAATCAATCTCATTATTACTCCTAAAATGGTAAGATCATTAGAAGTGATCACTCATTGTTAGCTTTAACATGCTACTTTATTTCTGCAGTAGTGAATTTTTCTGGGTCTCATCCCTACCATAGTTTTTACCTTCTAACAGGGGTTTTCTGTGATACCAAAATACTAGTGTCATGAGTAATTAATTTTATGTATGTGTATTGTTTACTTTACATGAATTTACATTTGAGCAGTGCTGCTATATGTTTGGTTTATGTAATCTACGCAGTTGGTTATTGAAGAATAATAGGTTACAAAGAATTGATTAAAAGTTTTTAAGGATACTAATTCACCCCTTCCCTCTCAGTAGACACCTCTCCATTATTGCAACAATTAGTTTCAGAGCTAGTTCTCTTATTTTGAAGGTTTAATCACAGAAGAGATAAGATCTCACAATAGAAAGGTATACACTTGACAAAACTATTGAAAATCATAAGTTATAGTTGCAGATCTATGTTGAACAATATAAGGAAGCCAAATAGAAACTTAGGGAGATGTTTATTAAGAGAAATGACATGGAACTCTGCTATTGTGAGATTTATTACCATGGAGAAGAGATTCATGGCCCATTTGATACAAATGGATCTGAATCTGGTAGCATATCTGATGCATTTGAAGGAATTATATCAAAGCTATCTGAGAGAAATCAATAACTTACTAGACAAGTGAAAGAACTATAGATCGGTCAAGATAAACAAATGGTTAGAATGCTTGAAGTCTTGAATGATGCAAATAAATCTAAAAAAGATAGAAACATGGTTGTTGATGATAGAAGACAAATGAATAAAAAATTAAAAGAGAAAGGAACTGAGATATTGACACTTACTGAACATTACTTTGAGATCACCAATGAAGTGGTTGCTATGAGTCATGAAGCAAACTGAGTGAATACTGAACTTTCTAAAAGAATAGAAGATATTTTTGTTTTGAAAGAATCAAATAAAAAATTGAGAAATGAAGTGAAGATTTTACAACATAATGAAGTGATTAAGAGATTAGAAGAAAGCACTAAGAGAATGAATGAATTTTTGAACCCTCAAGGAAGACTGAATAACAATACCAGATTAGGGTATACCAAGCAAGCAGAATCATCAAATCAATCTAAACAAAGGAATGTATACTCAAGTTTGAAACCAAATAATCCCTCTTTCCATCACTATGGAAAACCAGGCTACACATTGAATGTCTGTAGAAGCAAAGCAAAATGTATTTCTAGAAACCCTCCTAAATTTAATGGTATTTGTTATAGATTTAATAATAATGGACATCATGAACATGAGTGTAGATCCAAGTTGAACAAACCATAGAAAAAACCATACATGGATAAATATTATAAGAATTTCAACATGAATGGTCATACACCACAAGCATATAGGAAAAACACAAAGAAAATCTTGAAGCCTAATGGACAAGAAAAGGTAAATCAACTGAGAAGACAAGGCAATGATTATGCATGGGATTATAACACTTGGATTAGTTGTACAACATGTGGAAAATATGGGGATATAGCAGAAAATTTTATGAGACATTGGCGAACCAAGTCAAGGAATTGGTCAAAATCTGGAATGACATGTTCTCGCTGTCACAAAGTCAATGACTTAAGCAGAGATTATGCAAACTGAATAAAATATTGTGGTAATGGAAGTACAATTAATGAAATTGTAAAGATCATAAATAAAATGTGGAGAAGAGAATCAAATGATAATGCAAGACCAATCAAAACAAATGGTGACACCTCATCCAATGGGTTAGGTGGCTCCACCATCTCCAATTGAGCAATATAAGCAGGTAAGCAACTATGTTTTGCAAAGGTATATCTTACAATAGTTCCTATATTCATTACACATATGCCAAATTAGCATGAACTAAGATGCACTATGGTATTATACTTTTGATTACTTTAATATTGTTGAGTCAGTTAATATGTACCAAGTTAGAACTGTCAGTCGGTGAAAATGTGAAGAGACAACTAAGTTGCTATGGTAACCAAGTATATGGGATACTCACCGAGTTAAAACATTGATAGCGTTAACTGAGTATCATGTTTATTCACCGAGAAGTTGGTGAAAATAATTTATTGCATCGCCCTAATTCATTTTCTATATATTTGATCGATGTGAACTCATTTGGTCACACTGCAATCATAGAGCAGAATAGAGGAAAGAGATAAAAGTTGTAGTAGAGAATTTTTGTGCATCATGCAAAGATTCAAAGAAGATGCCAAAGCATATAGAGGTTATTCATTGCACATTCTACTTTACTCGAGTCATTCAAACACATTCATGCAAGCCCTAAACCAAAAATCATGGCATCGCCATCTCGAACCATGAAAGCAAAGATGGAGAAAGACAAAAAGATTGTCTTGGTGAAGAACTCTACCTTCACAGAGCCGTATTATAAGATCTATCTATAGGTTGAAGCTCAACCTGATGACAAAGGCACATTTTCATTGATCTCACCTAGGGTTTTGTTAGTCCAAGACGTGCGTGCCTACATTCACTACAAAATAGGTGAAATCAGGGATTTTGAAATCATGTCAACTTATTAGTCGCTCTGCATAGATGTGAAGTTGAAAGAATATCATAAACATCTGGAGATTAAAAGTTTAACCAATACCCTAAATTTCTCAAATGTATTCAAGATCGAGTGGATCCACATTATTCTGAGTAGAGTACATGAAGGAAAGCTCTAGATGGTTGAGCCCAAAAAGATAAAAAAGGATATTATTCATGTCGTGACAAGGTATCCAATATGTGATAAATCCAAGACCCTAAGGCACCCACCAAGAACTAAAATTGAAAATTTAACAGGAGCTGAATGGAATGGTATAGATCTAAAGATCAATTGCATCAGTGATCCTAAAATGAGGTTCGGTGCATATGTTATTGGCTACAAGATATTCTAGTCCAACAGATCGAACATCATTACATTTAGAGAAGTTGATATAGCCTATCAGATTATTAAGAAAGGAGTACAATATGACCTATCTAAGCTGTTGTATAGGCAATTTAAAGAAAACATGAAGACCATTAGATCAACATAGTCAAATACATGTAAGTTTGGTTCACTATTACTATGCACATTCTTCTACCTATATAATTTATTGTCATCCATGGGTAGAGTTAAATGGAAGTCCAACCGACCAGTTACAATGCAAATCAGTGATATGATTATAATCCTAGGAACAAATTTTGAACTAGTCATGAATGACTATTTTGCTCAGTTTAAGGGTAGGGTGGAAAAGAGGTATTAAATTCCACTACAATTGGTAGATAAGTAAAAAGATGATATATGTTTTGTACAAGACACTAATATAACTATAATAAAGGAAGTACAAACAAGGACAACATGGCTATCTCCATTAGAATATGAATTAAGTATTGATACCGCATTTGAGGTCATTGAAAAATTGTTGAATGACCCTGTTGAAAATTTTTCCATGAGATTTGGCACATTTGATGAAGCCCGAACCCAAATATCTACAAGTCTATAAGTGCAAAAGATGGGCAGGAAAATGACAAAGATTGTGAAAACATTAAAGAGAAAATTTTCTAAATAGATGAAGAGTTAGACAAATTAGTAGATGATATCGAGGAGTAGAGCTCAGTCAGGTAAAGATGATGAACCAAAACATGAAACTGATGCCACCAAATCAGATGAAGAAAAAGGTAAGGCACCTAAGGCCAAAAGGGGGAAAGCACAAAGACCAATTATCCACCATAGACCAAATCACAATTGGTGACTATATATTCCCAAACTTTGAAGAAAGGTATTGCAAAAATCAGAAGACCCTCACCAAAGTTCACATACCAGACAAGAAAACAGAAGGGCACTACTGAGAATTTGACACCGAGACAAAGGAAAAGATATGTAAGGAACAAAGATGACAAGGATGATTCTGATGACAATCTAGATCAATTAAAGGTTGTAAAGAATAAGACACCATAGATTATTGATGAGATTGTAGAGGCAATCATCACAAAAGGATGATTAGGACATCCAAAGATACATGCATATTCTAATCTGAGTACTGAGAGCAAGGATAAACTCAAAGAAGCAATCATAGGTATGATGATCAACTTCAAACAAGTTCCAGTAGAATTATCTTCATACCTTCCTTCTAAGTTTTATGATAAGATATCAGCTAGATGGTCTTATGCACTCACAACCGAGAAACAGATGAGAGACACAACTCTCAGTCTTATTAAATTTGACTGCACAGTAGAACATATAAATGATATCATACAGCACTATGCCAAGAAATTTCCTAAGAAGGCATGAGAACTAAACATCTTGCAAGGAAATATGAAATAAGTGGATATAAAGAGCACACAAATATGGAATAAACTATTGAATCCACCAAAGGAAATCCAAGATACTGAGGAAGAAATAGACATTGCATCCATAGTCGATACCAAGAGAGATCAACAGATAATGGAACCAATAGTATATTGGATGAAATTACTCAACTACTGACTTACATGAGTCACCCAGAGATAACCACAAATGACATAGCTTAAGATGATCCTGATGATAAAGCTAAGGAATATGAGATAGTCAGAGCAACTGAGACCCTGAATGAACAAGACACAATAGAGGTCACTTGAGTAAATGTAGTAGGCTAGCTACATATTTTAGTACAAGTTATTGAAATAGAGAGTAAAGAATAGAAAAAAAAGACACCTGAGTAGGTTATAGATACAAGTGAAGATAAGTCTGATCAACAAGGTACAAAGATCAAGCATAGTGGTGGAATACCAAAAGGTGATGCACCAAAAGATACCAATAATGCATAAACAAAAGGTGAAGGTAATATGGATAACATAGATAATACAATAGATACTTCTACCATAGATACCAAGTCAATTACCAAAGCACCTCAACAAGTTGTCACACCGAGTACCGAGAAAGAAAAGATAGAACCTGATAAAAAGGCTCAATTGGCATTAACTGTATTTCCTTTGTCTAGTGTTCAAGGAAATAAAAAGAGGAAAAATAAAGGAAAAAATAATGTAGTTACATTGGATTAAATCATAGAGATTCCAGCATGGGTATCTAAGGACACTCGATCTAGAAACACTGACAAAATATGGTGAGTTATGCACTAGGAAAGTAGCACAGGATAAGTTAAGACAAGAACATAAGAATACACAAGTCTTAGAAGATGTCAAGGAGATTCTTCAGCAAGTTTTCCTAGACTTCACTATCAATGAATCAACCCCATTATTTCTCAACTTTCCCTGATCACTGAGGAAATTAGCAAACCTAACCTTTTTGCCGAGCAGAAATTGGAAGAAAGAGCTAAGAAGAAGATACTGTACAAGGTCACAGAGAAGATCAGCCAGGTAGTGGCAGTACACAAGGTAACTTTGTTTGAATTTGTGAATGGAATAGAAATAGTAATATCTGAAGCCATTATAATTCTACAATAGTTATGCACATTACATCACTTCACTACTAAGATTAGTGAAAAGATAAAGTAGATCGATCAAGATCTACATCATAGTGCAAAAGTTTATCAACCGAGAAACATGTGTTGCACATGCATTACAACAAGTTACTTCAAAACCAGTGGTTGAGACTAGACTTGAAGAAAGAAGAAGAGCACAAGAGAGAACAAGTAACCAATCTCCAGGCAATATTAATACCGCATTTAGTGATGATGCAAAAACATGTGACTTTGGAAAAGAACCTGATTGCCACCCTAGAATTGTCAATGACAGAAATAATATATGATATGCATGCTCACTTAAATTTAGAGATACTAACCCTTGAGAATTTAAAGGAGGAATGGGAGAATCTAACGGAAAATATCAAGAACACCCATCCTAATATTTTTGATAAACTGTAAGTTATATTCCTTTTGTCATTATTTTCAAAAAAGGGTGGAACATATGTATATAAGTGTAGTATGAGGATACTATAATTAGAAGGAGTTCATATAAATATACCCATCATGTACAAAGGGGAGTCATCATGTATATTATGTATATTACTATGTACACTAATAAGTTTTTGATACTAAAGAGAAAGGTGGAGAATGTTACTCCAATTGCACTTTGAAGTTGTCATTAGTATTCATACACTCAGAATAGACAGTCAGTAAAAAATTCATAAATAGGAAAGTCTGGTTAATCACCAAAGTATAGAGTTAATTGAGAGCACTAATCACACCTAGAGTTAACCGAGTGTAGTGATACCTAAACAAGATAGACTATACCGAGTACCGAACATCAGTATAACCAAGATACACAGACTACATCAAGTATCAAGAGACAACTTTAACCAAGTGGAATAGAGGCCACCTAAAATTTTGTTACGGTACATCATTCTATGTAACAACCTTTTTTCTGACCTAGATAATGATTTACATCATCCAGGAGAAGATTAATTATTGATATACAACATTAATTATTTATGTCTCCTATGTTATATGATCAAGGTAAATTATGTACACCGTTGATCTTAGGGTAGGGATATAATTGTAAAGCCCTAATTAGGTCATATCGTATGATATATAAATTTTTAGATGTCAAATTTTGTAATGTATGTTGATCAAGAAATGATCAAGTAGCTTCCATACTACAGACATCAGCGAGATTAGACAAGGGTTTTAAGGACAATGACTATATTGCATAAATAAATTTTTAGAACTAAGGCAAGGCTACTGAGCAAAAAAGAGCAGAAGGTATTATCATTCACATTGAGGTGATATGTTTTGTATGTAATTAATGGATCTTTATCAGCAATATTAAGATTGTATATGTTTCAGATCAAACTTTTGTTACTCTCTAACAATTGTAATAGACCCCAAAATATCTTAATAGAGTAGACTTAATCATCTTTTGTAAATATCTTAACCAAGTGCACACATAGATTGTGTTTCTAAATCCTCACACAAGGTGGATCTAATCGATCTCATTGTTACTTCTAATAGGGTAAGATCATCAAAAGTGATCACTCTTTGTAAGCTTTAATAGGATACTTTATTTTTGTAGTAGTGAATTTTTATGGGTCTCATCCCCACTGCATTTTTTACCTTCTAACAGGGGTTTTCTGTGATACCAAAATACTACTATCATGAGTACTTAATTTTATGTATGTGTATTGTTTACTTTAGATGCATTTACATTTCAGCAGTGATACTATATGTTTTGTTTATGCAATCTACTCAGTCGGTTACTACAGAACAATAGGTTAGAAAGAATTCATTAAAAGTTTTTAAGGGTACTGATTCACTCCTCCCCTCTCAGTACACACCTCTCCATTATCCCAACAAGGAAAATGACACCTGATGGTTATCCTATTGATTTCTTGATTTTCTATGCCCATCCTCCATGTTCCATCTTTTGTTGGGGTTAGTAACACTGGTACAGTATAGGGGGTCATGCTTTCCTACACTAAACCTTCATGTATGAGCTCAGTTACCTATTTTTTCAATTATGCATGCTATGTTAGACTCATTCTATAAGGTTCTTGATTGGGAAGACTTGCTCCTGGAATAAGTCAAATATGATGTTGGATATCTCTATTTGTTGCGATCCCATTAGGTAGTTTCTATAGAATGACATATGAATACTCTTCCAACACCGTAGCTTCTTCTGGTGGTATTTCCAATTCTTCTTCTTTCCCTCTTTGCACTACGAATGCATAACAACACCCTGTAAATTTCATCTACTTGACAAGTTCCATTTCAGATAGCATACTTTCAGCTTTTCCTTCATCCCTTAGAGGTAACAAGATTACCTTAGATCCATCCTTCTAGAAGGTGTAAGTATTATTTTCTCCACTATGAATAACCTTTCTATCATACTGTCAGCACCAACCTAAGAGAACATGGCATGCATCCATTGGTATCACATCACACCATACCTCATCCTTGAAGACCTTTCCTATGGAAAATTTAATGAGGGGCCTCTTATTTACCGTAACTTAATTACCATTTTTGAAACATGAAATCCGATAGGGATGAGGGTGCTTTTCACAATGGAGATTTAGTTTTTCCACCATTGGTTTAGTAACCATGTTCTCACAACTTCCTCTATTAATAATTACCTGACATACCTTTCAACCTGAGGTACACCTTGTTTGGAATACATTGGTTTTGAGCAATGAATCATCAGTGCCTTTCTCACCTATATCTTCCTTTACTAGAATAATCACTATCCTCCTCATCATGAGACTTTCTCTAATATCCAAAAACACTTCCTATTCAAATCCTTCATTGTCAACTTGAGCTAGGTTCACTCTAGATGTCCCTCGTTGATTTCCATCTTGCATATTATAATTAGAACACTCAAAGGCTCTGTTTCCTTCTTCTCCACATCTAAAACAAGTGAATGTTCTTCTTTGTCCTTCCCATCCTCTTCCATTACCATATCCTCTAGCACATTGAAACCCCCTTCATCTTTGTTGATTCAACGAATTCTAACAGGTTTCTTCTTATTTCTCACTTCCATTACTCAAAATTGAGTCTCCTCGAAATGGAGTTTATGTACCCCTTCATCATTCTATATTCCTCTCATTGTTCTACCTATTTTGTTTTTTCAGCCTTTAGATCCAACTGATAGGCCCATCCTCCATACAGTTGATCTGATGCATGCTTAGCTCATCCCAAATAGTGAATTTTAAACCATTCAAATACTTCACAGCCATATTTCCATTACTTTCTTGATGTTTTATAGGGATGGATAACCTGTAAAGTTCATCTGTATGATGTTGCATATAAGAAAAATTTTATTTCAAAATTTGAAACCTTCAGAAGAGTGTTTGAGCATAATCCATAGGTAAGAAATTTACTCTCACCTTTTTCTCCATTTTTCTCCATGTCTTAATTTTATCCTTCCCTTTATTTGTTCGTTCATTTTGGAGATGATCCCACCAGATCATCGCATGTCCATTTAACTTGGTGCATGCAAACCTCATCTTCTTTTCTTCTGTTATAGACTTCCATTCGAAGACTTTTCCCATCTCATTCAATCAATCTATCACTTCCTCTTGCTTAAGACTACATGCATAGTCTGAAACATTAACCTTGATCACTTCATTTTTCCATCTAACACTCTGAGCATCTTCTCTTTGAAACTTACTTCTTCTTCTCATCCTTCTTCTATTTCTTCAGCCCCATCAGATTCCTCTCCTTCTCCTATAACGATTGGTTTTCCAATTGATTTATGAGTTCTTCTACTTGTCCTTGCAAGCTTATCATATCTCTCTGTATTTTGGTATACCTCTTCCTCTTCCTCCTCCTCTTGCAGCCATCATCCTACTTTGATACCAAATTATGTAGCATAGAAACCTTCTAGAACAACAAATTAGAAAATACATGACAAATGGTGCAAGAGCTTCTGAGGGTCATAACTTTTGACTCAGATGTGGGTTTTTTCTGAAATTTTATAGGCAAATGCATGAGGAGTTATTTGGATTATCGATGAGCTCAACTTGATTGGTGATTGTTTCAATCTTTTTCGACAGCCATAAATAACATCTTGGCCTCCAAAATTGGCTTTTCCTATTTTTTCATTATTTTTAGAAAGTTGTTTTTGTAATAAATCCAAAATTGTGTCTTTGATTTCGTGGATTATTTGGCAATTCATCTTGCCTTAGTTGGGGGATTTTCTTCGGAAAAATCAAGATTCGTAGGATGGGTTTTTGGAAATTACCCAAAAAGGAAAAAAAATTGTTTTTTTCAAAAATCTACCAAATATGGTAATTTTCAGAATTCTATTAAGTAAGAGTTTTCTTTCATTGTAAGGTAGAGTAAGTTTCAGAAGTTTAATGAATAATTTCAAATTCTCAAACCTTGTGTCACATGTTTTCTGATTTCTTGTTCTTGAAGGTTTTTGTGCTACATCACCCATCATTAAAATAAAAGAACCAATAATATATCAAGTGAATGAAAGCCCAACTATATAAAGGTAATTGTAAACATATATATAAGTGCATACAATAAAACCCCTAATAGAGATATAAAGCCACACTAGAAATATTTTCCCCGATCTAATACTATGAATGAGGATAAAATCATGTGGTGCATCCATAATACTGAATAAGGTAAGAAGGAACTAAAGGACTCATTGGAGTAACTATATATAAAGAAAAGAGGCTCCACATAACCATATCCATAAATCCTTCTAGAAGAAATTTGGATACCTGCCAACAAGTGTCATAACAATGGCAATGGGGAAAACCATCAACTCATAGAGATATGTGAAGAAGAACATACATTTTAATACTCACCCAAAAATTAATAGTATAAGAAACCTCTTCGTACCCCCTATATAATACCATGAATGAGATTAATAAAATGCATCCCATAAATAATATTGAATAAAGAAAATTAGAAACACAACCATATATTTCAGCAAAGAGATATATGTATATAAAGGAAAAGGTTGTCCATAACCAATTCCATAAAACCAGATAGATAAAATCTGAATACCTACAAGAAAGTGTCATCCCAATGGCAGACGATAGATAACAAGAGGTGACATAGGACACCATTGCAACAAATTCACAATTCTAAGAAAGATAAAGATAGGTTAAGATAAGTTTGGCAAAGAATTTTCCTCAACTTTCCAGAGAAGAAAAGCATCATCAATTTCCTTATTAGCCAAAAAATCTACAGTCATGTTAGCCTCCCTATAGCAATTTTTAAACTCATAATTGTGAAAGGAGGTATTTTTTTCCAATACCAAATTAAGTTTGTATTGTAATTTCAAATTAGAGGATTTCCTACATGTAACAATATGGTAAAAAATTATTGAATCACCTTCTATGATAAGATTAGAGATAACATGGGAAAAACCAAGAAGGAGAGTTTTCATCTTATTCATATTGTTTATATTAGGGGACAAGAACTCTAATAAATATACCATCAGAATTTCTTATAATTGGCCCAGCCATGGAGATGCCAGGATTGCCCCTAGCAGCCCCATCACAATTGAGTTAATGAAATCCAGAAAGGGGGGAGACCAATTCACCTAGGAGCGAGCTAGGAGAGATCGATAGTTAGTCTAAAAAACATGGGATGTAAGGGATTAAAGTAATGGAAAATTTGTAACCACCCTAATTTGGTCTACTCTAACTAGAGCCCCAATTTTCCCTAAATGTGATCATACCCCTAATTATGTCAATCCAACTATTTGATTATTGGCATAAGTCATCAAAATCAATTTAATCTCCTAAAATCAAAGTGATTTCATCACTAACTCACATTAATTATCTTGGCCTATTTAAATCAAATCAACCAAATTAAATCCTTGGCTATAGTAATTAATTAAAAAGAATTAAATAAACTCTCTAATTACAACTCATCACTTGCACATGGAAAGTCAATCCATGAACCAATGAGAGTTCACTCACATGGATCACCAAAGATTCAATCCTCACCTCTCCTCACAAGCTGATCTCAACCACTCATTTCTCAGTTTCTTCCATAAAAGGATTGAATTTTGAGCTCAATTGGCCCCAAATTTTAGAATATTGAATGCATTCTTATGCTGCCCACAATTTTAAAATATTAATTACATCCTTATGCTGTTATTTTGTTTCATAATTTCACATAGATAATTAGATAATCTTCATTTATGCTTCAATTGAACATTTGCATCACTTTTAAGCATGAATTGCATGTTATGATTAAGTAAAAATAGGTTTTACAAGGACTCAAAACCTTTACAAAAAACAAAGAGTTCAACAGGTTTTACAAGGACCTGCAACCTAGAGTAAAAAGAGAGATATACATTGAAAAGCAGAAACAACTATGCCAAAGCACCAGAATAGAAAGGAATAGAAAAGAAACACCCCGAACAAAAAAGGTCCCAAAGATACAACAAAAGACAACAAGGACAGCAAAAAGAACCCAACCAGGACAGCAAAAGAGACAGCTACATCTCCTTCACCAGTTCCTCAACTTCGAGGACCATAATCTACATATTGTTAACCGATGTCTTGAGCTCCTCCATTTCTTTATCCTCCTTAGGAATCTTTTTCTTGGCACTAGCTCTAGTGAATGATCCCGGGCCCATAGTCTCCACTATACTGCTATCCTTTTCCTTGTTAATCCTGTCCAGATTTTCCATTAAAATTTGCGCATGACCACAATACGCTTTGAGGCTGATGAGGCATTGTTCCCCTATTTTGTTAACTGATGCCTCCAGTCTTTTCACTTTATTCTTCAAAATCTTAAGTTGTTCCACACTATTATCCTTTTCCACTCTGTCTTTAATGTCTTTATTTTGTCTCTCCATAGTTCCCACCTTATTAGCATACTCAGTCTGAGCTTCAGAGTTACCAACAACTTCTTTCATTTCCTTTAGACAGTTGGCCACAGGTTTTTCCCCAATCCCCATTCTGTTGAGAATTTTAATATCCACCTATATTTTATCAACTTGGTTTTTCAGAATAATCTGGTCATTAAACATGTTGTTAATCAGCCCAGAAAAACCCTCGATGATACCTTTATTTTCATTACTATTATGGTCCCCTATTTCCAGATTGTCCTGATGGTCATTTAACCCAGAATCATCAGCATTTTTAGTATTCTGATCCAAATTACCCTCCCCCTGCTAAGTATCAATCTTCAAATCACTGGTTTTGTTAAAAGTATCATCTTTTTCCTTAGTCTCCCGCTTATACTCAGGGATTAAATCTTCCTCATCAGAGCTGAGAACAATTCTTTTCTTGCTGGAATTATTGTTTCTACGAATTATGTTACCCTTTCCCTCAACTCTTTTCCTTTTTTTGCCCTCCTTTTTGATAACTTCATTATCAGTCTCAGTGTCTGAATCCCCAATCTGGGTTTTCTTCTTGTTCTTCTTCTTTCTTGCAACATCAATTTCAGTCTCAGTCTCCGAATCCCCAATCTGGGTTTTCTTCTTCATTTTCATTTTACCTTTTTTCTTTCTGCTGCCCTCCTCACATTCCTCATTACTATTCTCAGTCTCTGACCCTTCAGAGCTAGATTTCTTCTTCTTATTAGAAGTACCCCTTTTATTGTTTTTAGGAGTAACAAAACCTCTAGCCTCCTCTTCAATTTCAGTGTTATCTTCATACATACTATACTCCTCATCTCCTTCAGTTTCTTTAGCATCCTTCAAATTCTTCCTCTCCACAGAACTTTCCATTTTCTTAGATTTCAGAACCTCATAAACAAGCAACATAAGCCCTTGATGAGAGGCATGGTCCCCCTTAGGGACTTTCTGATAACTAGTAATATTAGCTTCTAATGAACTGAGCAAATAGTAGGGTAAGCTAATTTTAACCTTGTGTCTAAAATGATTTAACAACATAAAATGGTGCCCAGTCGCTCTAGTAAACCTACCATCCAGAGTAATATAGTTGATGATAACATAAAGAACATACATGTTAATTAGCTTCATTTCTCAATAAATATTCCATTGTAGGACTGAATGTGTCACTGATTTAATGCATAATCTAAGGGCAATTATAGCTTAAATCATACTCTTCTTAGATAGGAAGTAATATGTTGATTTATATGGTTTCCTTATGCTTTTCATATTTATAACCATTTATGCAATGACATATTGAAGTGTTGTGTTGCATCCTATAGGTACATAATTCACACACACATTTTTGGCGCCCACCATGGGGAAGAGCCCCATATTTATCACCAATTTGAGCCCATTGATTATATTTTGTTCTTTGTTTTTGGGTGCAAACTCACATTTAAAAGAAAAGGATCCCATTTAGGAGCAAAGGATTTCATCCCGGAAAGAAGCTCACATCCCAAATACCCTGCATCACATCATGTTAATCCTGATTAGTTTCTGGTAAAAGATCACATTTAGTATAAAGGCTCACATTTAGTATCTTTGATCGCATTTAGTCATTCTTGTATCGCATTTGGGAAATAACATCGCATTAATTAAGGTTCAGAGTCATATTTGGTTAGCCTACTAGCATGTTTGATAAATTTGATAACTAATCAGATGACTTTACATGTTTTTGGATGGATCTTATCATTTGAGCAGCCTAATGAGTTATTGCAGGACATTGTTGAAGACTTCTTTGGCTAAGAAGATAGAGTGAAACTATTAACAAGTGGTTTTGTAGGTTTCCTTGCAAGTTTCAACCAAAATTATTTTGCAATAGGAACTTAACACACTTTCTATCCACTTCATAACTTGATTAGAGATGTAGGATATTTTCCTTCATGGAAAATCATAACCTCAAACATCAAGTTAAGATTTGAATAGAAATTGGAGGAATAAACTTTAAATTTCTCAAAAGTGGTTGGTTAATTTCTTTAAATAGGAACCTAATTTTTTGGATTTGAATTTGATTCTTAGTCCAACTACAGGATTATGCTCTTTTCCAAAGTTGGAAAATCAAAAACTTGATATGGGGACTAGGTTTTGAGTTTGACAATTAAAGAGAAAGAACTTGCATGGTGCACTTGATAGGAGAAGAAGGCATGGATAGGAGAGTATGCTCTTCTTCCTTGTGAAGAATCATAAATCTATGGTCCTAAGCCGCCAATCCTATTTATTTATTTTTACTTTAAAGGGCCTTTTAGTTGAGAAAAAATCTCCCAGGAACGACCCAAGTGAGGACAGGAGAATGCCAGCCCTTCCATCTCGCTATAATCAAAATTATTCCTTGAGGACAAAGTCTTGGAAGACGTATTCAATTTTGTCCTTGGAATTTTGACTATCATTCCTTGGACATGCTTGGATGTGTGTAGAGAAGAGCCTCTTGAATCTTGCTTGCGTGAATACACACATTTACATAATCATAGGGCTATACGCCTTAATTTTTCCTTGTGCAATTCTATGGGGAATGGTTGTGAACAGATGTCGAAAATAAAAACATTTGTAGTTAAGACCATATGATTCGTCTTGAAAGGTGATAATATTTGTGCAAAGAAAATAGTAATTTCCCCAAGATACTCATCATTTCGTGCCTTCACTTGCATTTGGAGCCGAATAATACGACATCATGACTGGAGCCATTGCGTGCTTGGTGATGGTCCTATTATAATTAGCATTTGAGTATGTACCTAGGTCTATGAGAAAATATTTTCATGCCACGTCATAGATTCTATGGAATAGGTGTGTTTGATCACTTAACAACTTGCTTGATGTGTCAAAATTGGAATAACAAGATAAAAACCTCCAAACAAACAATATTTTGATAATCATAGACATCTATGTTGTTCAAAAACACTCTAGAATTCATCAGACAAACCTTGGAGTCAAAAAAAATTTCATTTTCTTCAAGACAAAGTGGAAAAAATTAGGAAAAACCATCATATAGTCACATCTGGTCAATCCTGGCTCGCTTTTAGGAAACAAGATTTTATGTGGGAAACAAGCTCACTTTTGGTAGATCTTGGCTCACATCTGGGAAAAAACATCACATCTAGGAAGAACCAGCTCACATCTTGTATATCTAGGCTCACATTTGGGCAGTCACGTCTAGTACAAATGGCACTTGCACATGTTTCAGACTCAGAAACTCTATAGTTTTGGATACCTTTTTATCTCTTTAGTCTGGTTCTATTGTTCTTACTGGTTTTCCTAATGTTGTTTCTCAATCTAATTGGAAGTATACCTTGCATGTCATTTAGGATTGTTGTAATTTATCCCAAATCATGTTGTCACTTCACCAAATGAATCTTCTTGGTTCCCAGCTCACTATCACGGAATTCTAACCCTCTGATGGTGGAATTAATCATTTCAAACAATCAAAATTACTCACCATAAGTTGGACAAATGTATTTGGACAATTCAGAAATTCCTTTTGACATAATTGGAATGATTTTGACAAAATTGAGACCTTTCTTTCATGGTTAACACAAGAAGTAAACAATGCCTTGTTGACGATTCAGAAAGGCCTCCGAGGTTGATTAAATTTATACAAGGAGAGACATATAGAACAAAGCCTCTCTTTGATCAAGACTCACCTGAGACGGATGCACCTAATCATGAATGGAGTGATGCCTTTGAAGAATATAGCCAAGAACATGACGAAAGGGAAAGTCAAGAGGAGAGAAATCGTTACCATCCTTTGTTTAATTCAAAAAGTGGTGATGACATATCGGAAGAAGAATACAATAAAATAAAAAAAAGTAGGAATTTTCAAAAGACTTTGAAAAAATTCATTGGGGAAGACAAAGAAAAAGACTTCCTTCACTTAACTTCTCTTGGAGTTAAACTTCCTAAAGACGATAATGTTGAAAGATTGAAAGAACAAGAAGTATAAACACCCATTTCCATACTCTCAAAACAACTATATCAAATGCAAATAAAACTTGCAGAACTTAAGAAAGAGAAGACTAAACTAATGAAGAAATACTCCTTGGAGCACATATGTTTGTTTCCTTTTGACAAGAGTATAAACATGGTTTTGTTCCCACCTAACATGCCACAACCCAAATATGACACATATATAGGAGAAACAGATCTACATGACCATGTAAGAGAATTTTGTGCCCTAAGAATAGAATACATGCCCGAACTGAAATACTTGATGAGACTATTTTGAGGAAGTCTAGGTGGAAATGCTATGGAATGGCTCTCTAAACTAACACCAAGTGTGCAAAAATTTGAGGAGTTAATTCAATGATTTGTCCAACATTACTCATACAACGTACAACACAATGTTACTATGATGGATGTTTACAATACAAAATAATGAATAGGTGAATCCTTCACACACTTTTTGCAATGATGGAGGATAATATTTGTAAGGTACTCAAGACCAATACCCGAATCTGAAAAGATAAAAATCTTTGTAAACAAATTAGTACCTAAAATGAACTATGCCCTACAAATGCAAGATTCTCCTAGTTTTGAAAAATGATAAAGAATGTCATTCATGCTGATGAAGTTATGGTCAAGAAAGGAGAGATCACACTCCAAAGAGACAATAAATCCTCTAACAACTATAAAAAAAAACATAAATGGTGGAACAAGAAAAAAAAATGTTGTTAATGATGGAGTGGTTGAAGCCTCTAATGCAAACGCTAAACCAGTTGGGGTTAATCTCACAAACAACCTACAAGAAATCATAGAAGCTAAGGTAACAACAAAAACATCAAGAGGAAAACTGATACCAGAAAGAATAAGCCATGGAGGTCTAGACCACAAAGAACATTTACTCCATTGGGAGAACCTGTTGAGATAGTTTTAAAGACTCTCTTGGATAACAAAATAATCATTGTATCTGAGTCAAAACCATGGGAGCTAGATGTATAACCAAGGTGGTGGAATGATAATTCCTATTCTGAGTTCCATAAGAATAAAGGACACAGTAGTAATGACTATGTTAAAATCAAAAATGTTATACAAGATCTCATTGACAGAGGCAAGATCAAGGTGGAAGGACATACATCCAAGTAATAATTTTCCCAGCCCTAGAGATGCCAAGATTACCCCTAGCAGCCCCATCATAATTGATTTGATGAAATCCAGAAGGGGGAGACCAATTCACTTGGGAGCCAGCTGGGAGAGATCGATAATTAGGCTGACAACCATGGGCTGGAACGGATTGAAGTAATGGCCAACTGTCATGGATAAAAAAGTCCCACTTAGAAATATGTTTGGTGGTTTTAATATTTTAATATGGTATCACAACATAACTTTTGAAATAGATTTTTCAATCTTAAAGATCACTTCAGACAAAGATTTATAAATATTCCTAAACACCCTATTATTGCCCTCAAGCCAAATATTCTAGATTATAATGGAAGGAATTATCTCCCAAAGATAGGAAAAAGTAGAAGATCTATGTAAGAAAGCCTATGTCTTGCAATGATCCCACAGATTAGGGCCAACAACGGCAATCCAACCCAGTATAATAAATAACCAGTACCAACAATCTAGTGCCAAAGGTCAATGAAGGAACAAATGATTTATAGATTCCATGAAATAGCCACACAAAGTGCATGAATATTTTTTTTAATTCCCAATCTATCTAACCTTTCACCAGTTAAAACTCTATCCTAAAAATCCAACCAAATAAAAGTCTTGGCCTTAGGAAGAGAAGCAACCCCCCATAATTATCAAGAAAACCAATAATCAGATGAATGGGAAGAAATTTTTTAATTATAACTAGCCTTAAAAGAATATTATCCTGAAGGGGAACCAAGACAAATAAGTTCATCTTCCTGAGGAGAAAAGGTGATAGCATGAGAACTCAATTTATTACACAATTGTGATACCAATCTCAAGGCATTACTAAATAAAGAAACATCCTTCCAAACAACAGAACCATTATTCAAATAAAAATTTAATTATAAATAACATAGAATTATAGTCTATAATAAAAATATATGTTATGTTAGAATATTTATGATAAAATATAAATTTATTAAAATATTTTAATATGAATGTTTTAAAATAAAATCCATTTTAAACCTAGTGAATTGAAGTTTATAAAATATTTTTCACATTATTATCTAAAATATAAATTTAGAAGCTTGTCATAATAATTAATTAATTAATTATATTTAATATATTTATATCAATTATTATATTTTGAAAATAAAACATTTGAATTAAAAAACTTATTTAGTAAATTTGAGATTTTTGCATATATTACTAATGTATAATTATTTACTAATTTTATTTTCTAATCTTTTTTACAATCAATATTTTTCTAAAAATGTAAAATGAAAGGCATCAAAATGATCAAACAGTCATGAAATGTTTTTACAACATGTAAGTGCTCATAACCCATCAACAACTTTAAAAGAAAAAGAAAGATAAAGTAATCCAATTAGTTAGAGATTCCCCAAATTTTTAAAACTATCATTACATCTGACATAATTGAAAAAACTATAAAAATCAGAAGAGATATAGTGAACTTGGTAGCATCGATAATTTTGGTGGTGAATCTTCACCATTTGGAGAATGTCTCACGTAGACAACCCAAGATTTAGTGAATATAATACATATATTAGGTTGGTCTTATCGCCCAAAATTTATAAATATTGGGTCGAATGCCCAAGCCCATCACTCATTTTTTTATTCAAATTTTTCCATTTCTTTCACAATATCACCAATCAAATCTATTTTTTGGACACGGTAAATTTAAAAAAAAATGCCTACAATTTAAAAGCGGCCCCAAATCGATGGCCTATATTTTCCAATGGTTTTATACATATATATTTGGACATTGCCCCAGATTCACATGACATTTTGTAGATACGTGCCTCAAACTGAAGTATTTTTGTCAACTTTATTAATCATAGGAAGTTATTGGATGACCCATAATCACCTCAAAAATAACATAAGATGTGTTATAATTACACAAGATTCACCAAATATTTTTATACCTAATACCTCCCGCCACATTCTCCAAAAAAGATTGGTATAAATATATTCATAGATCAATGTTATTGTAAATAATTTGATTCATTTGGTTCTGATATGTCAGCTTGATTGATAGAAAACTTTCAGATTGTTGTGTGTATTGGTGACTCCAATTGAGGTAAAGGTAAGTGAAATCTTATTATTTTGAATTCCCCTAAGGTTTCACCTCTATGTCTTTGTGAATCTGTAATTTTGAGTTCATTCTTATTTAGTGGGGACTAGGTAGTGGTAATTGATCACCAAGGATACCTCAGACATGATTTTAGGGCCAATGAGTCATATTTATATATATTATAATCTATTATCACTTCTTCAACAAGTTAAAAGTTTTTTTGGCAGCCTTTATTTTGTTGGAGATGTCGAACAAGAATAAGGGTAAGGCTCTTGCATGTGGTGAAATCCAAGAGAGGCAAGAAAAATTTAGAACCTTATCATTGTACTTTGGTGTTTGAAAAATGTTTGGCCAAAATCAGGAAGCTACTTCATCACAATTAGATTTACAAGATTCACAACCTGAACCTACAACGACATATTGAAGAAGTCAGAAAACCTGATATCTTAGATCACAATGACCTTGAAGAAGATTTTCAATTAAATACCTAGAGTGTCCATAATGATATAATCAAATTGTGTGAGATTGAGAATTCCAGAGATGATGATGGTGCAGGGAAGAAAAAAAGAAAACATAATTCAAAAAAGGATAGAGAATAAAAAAAGATCAGAAGTGGGATCTGTCGAGGAATTTTCAAATAGAATGGGCATAAAAGTATCCATTCATTAAATTAGTGGACAATCCAATTGAAGTTGGGCCTCCAGTAGAATGTAGATGTAAGATTTGCACCACTATAAATAAGAAGGAAAATAGGTTACAACTAAAAAATGATACCATTGTAAAGGGGAAAAATGGAGACCTTTAGGTAGGGTTTTGAATAATGGAGATTTGCACACAAAAGATACCCTATGCCTCTATTAACCATTTACATTAAATTTTAATATTAAGGAATTTAAATCTGGAAATGATAGAAAAGAATAATGAAATAACATACATACCTCAAAATAGAGAAGATCTGGAAAAGCTTGTTTTTTATTTCTATGTTGACTTTTCAAAAGTTCTGTAACCGGATCTGGAATAAAAACACAGAGATGGACAAAACCCTAAAATATTTTCCCTTTCTGAGTCAGTTTAACCTTGACCTTTTTGTAGGGGTTCTATTGTACCCCAAAATGTCAACCTCGGCCTGCACAACTTTGATGGAAATTATGTTTGTGGATCCCAAAATTTAGCCAAAAAAGGTATCTGAATTTGCTCTGGAACTCCCGAAACAGTGACTATAGATATTTGAAAAATGGCATTTTGGGGTGGCTATATAGGGTTTTGCCTTAGTAAAACCCCCATTTTGGTGGTTTCCACCTCCACAAATAGCCTAATGTAATATAATATGTGTGTGTTTATCTTAGGAAGAGCTTTGAATGTGCAATGCCAAGATCTAATCTTCTAGATTTAAACCATGGCATGAATTAAAATGAGAGAGAAATGCATAGATTTGAATATGATATAGAAAGCATACCAAGCCCCCAAGGATAAATTACTCCTACCAAACTCATAATCCATAGTTTCTACCCCATGATTGTATCATTTGAATGCTTGAATATTTAAAGTAATAGTTCAATGAAGAAGGAAGGATTTGAAGAACTCTTTCAAGCTCCAATGAAGATCCACAATAGTTTGTCTGCAAATGTGCTTTCTTGTATCAAAATATCATCATATCTTGTCCTCCTATATTATCCTTTTTCAGTCTTGCATCATCATGTCATAAGATCACATGTATTCATCTCACAAAATTTTCTCATGAAGAATGAAGGCAAAAGAGAGTGTTTATATACAGATCTCAAGGTAAACCTCCTAGGGCAATTCAAGGGAACCAAATTTAAATTTAACCTTAAATTATGGTCCAATTAAAATCACCAACAAAGGATGGGATGTATTAATCTAAAATTTTGGAGAAAACACTTTTGCATCTAGATATGAGGACCTATTTTTAAATTTAGGACCCCAATATGATCCAAATTTGAAAGCGGGAACTAAAACCTGACAGAGGTCAAGGTCAACCTCGACCCTAACCTAGGTCAAATTTGACCTTGACCTTGACCTAGGTCAAATTTGACCTTTAAATTGACCTAGGTTAGGGTCGAACTCGACCCTAACTTGAGGTTTCAGGCTGGTCACCTTGAAGAATTAGTGAGGTTCCCAGGTCAACCGAAGACCTAGGAAGATGAGAAAACATAACAAAATGTTGACAAAAAGGCATAGGGGCCTAGAAGAGGTGTAATGAAGGATAGGAGGACCAATACATAGGTCCTACCTAAAAAATAGAGCCACAGAGAAGGGAATCAAGGAGAATCTTTAGGATTCTAACCCGAATTCCAAGTGTAGATGCGTCCTAAATATAAATCTATCATGTAAATACACTAAAAGAGAGTGCTAAACCTACCAAAATAGAATTTCTTCCATTTTAAGATGATAAATTTATCCCCTAGTTTAGCTTAGATATGAAACTACGTGTTTATGCAAGATAAAGTAAGAAAACTTTATAAAGGTAAAAAGGATATAGCAGGGTCCTCAATGTAGAGATCCTGCAAGAAACCATTAGTACCCACAACCTACACCACACAAGGTTAATGAAAATCCTCAAATCATCTAAGACTTACTAGGATGAGATTGATAGTTCCATAGAGCCCCTTAATCCCCTCCTTCGACTTTCTATTTCTGAAGGGTGAAATAGGGTGATAAGGATAATCCTTTACACTAGATATCTAGTTTGTTGAAAAAGCTTTTCCTAAACTAGTTATAAGGATCCTAAATCTTCCTAATATAATTCAATGAGTTAGGTATCTGAATCAAAATTCTAATTCCATAAATGGTATTGAAAATGGAGCTACAGAACTCAAGTTATGGTGAAAAGAGTGAATGTCTATCTAAAAGCATATGCAAGGAAATTTGAATTTTACCTAGGTAAACCCTAACAAAAACCCTAAAAATCCTCACAAAACCCTAATTTATATCTATAAATTAGGGAATATAGCACATACCTCCTCATTCTTACCATTTTCAAAGTTTGGGAGAGAAATCAAGATGCCAATCAGAGGAGAACTTTGAGTGATGCGGATGGAGCTTCTGAGACAATGTGTGGACACATGACAGCTATCTCCCAAGGTAAGCCTTCTATTTTTAGTTTTTGTAATGTCCATTTCCTTTTTTGATAGGCAAGGTTGACACTAACCCATAAAGGTTGACCTTAACCCATTCATGTTGACCTTGACCCTTTGAGGTTGAATTGAACCAGGTAGGTCCAGATCCTCTTCGGGGTTGAGGTCAACCTCAATCTAGGAAGGACAACCTCAACCCAGGAAAGTTGACCTCAACCTAGGAAGGTCAAACTTGACCTAACTAAGGTTGAAATTGAATTGGTCAATTGATATGTGCATTTTGGTTATTGTAGAGGTCTGATATGATGTTTCTTTGTGCTGACAGGACCTGGTTCATCTCTGGGAGTACCCTTTTTGAGGGACACTAATGTTGATCAGAGAGAAATTATCTGAGATAGATGAGGATGAGACACAACTACTAAGAGATGTTGGACTATACTGGGTATCATTCCTAGCATAGATGATATTTCACTGAGCCGTGATATTGACTCTTATAGAGAGGTGGAATGAGGACACTTGTTTCTTTCATCTTCTCTCAAGAGAGATCACAGTTACATTAGAGGATGTCTACAGGATCCTGAGATGTCCAATGTGAGGTGAGACTATTAGACCTAGAGTAAAGAATTTTTTTATAGGATATCCATGTAGATGTAGAGTATTGTATAGGGTGGGTTCCACATATATGAACCCAAGAAGATCACATCACTCTATGAGCTATACTAGCAAGAGAGACACCCTTGGTAAGGAGAGTGATGATATGTTTACTTTACTTGGTTGTAGTACCCAACACGAAGGGTATAATATTTTAGCCACCATTCACTCATATTATACATAGGATGGAGAGTGATAGGAATATCTTCACATGGGGCCACAACATGCTAGCTCACCTATATCATGAGTTATGTCATTTGGTGTGAGATTGGCGAGAGAGCCTCACAGTATGCACACTACAGCAGATTTGGTTATTTGAGAACTTCACATGTACATGACCACATGGCTATCTAGTGATGGTAGATGTGGGCATACCTAGAGCTTTCTCTTATCCACTAGGAGCTTCCTGGAAGTATAGAGATATCCTTTATTGGAGGGTTATTCTAGACCATATACCAGGTAGCGATGTGATGTGGAGACCATACTATCATATGATAGAGTGGCAAGATAAACAACACCAGATGAGACACTCTCTATAGCACAAGATACTAGAGGGTCACCCCAGTCACATAGTAGTGTTGTATTACTATGATAGAGTGATGATAAAGTTTGGTCTTGTATAGGGATTCCCTAGAGTAGTACCTCAGTATGCACATTCAATGAGGTATTATCAGAGACTCGGTGCTATATGTCAGCCATTGGTAGTAGATATTATAGATAGTGATAATGATGAGAGAAAGGAGGAGGATCATAGAGATGACAAGGAGACCACCCTTGAGGGAGATCTCATAGAAGAGGAGAGAGCAGAGGAGATAGTGGACAGGATGCCCTTGATGGGTAGCATGGATGTAGATGATTATGTTGTTTAGGCCACACCAATGAGATCACGATGACCTCCATGCACCCATATAGAGACACCACCTTTGAGACCTAGATAGAGTGAGTGTGGAGAGAGTATTCACTCTATTCCCCCACTATCTAGACCCTTGAGTGAAACCCAGAAAGGAGATCCAGGTACAAGACATGTATTTTATTGAAATATGTAACTTGATGTTTTAAAAAGAAGTACTAAAAGATAAATATGTTTGAATTCAGTAGCTATCATAGTGGAGTGGAGGAGCTTTGTATCCAAGGTGTTGAAGGATACATGTATATCCTACCATTCGCTAGCTAGTGAGCGAGAGTCCCTCATTGGGCATAGAGATCCCGGTAGGAATGCAAACATCTTTGCATGTGTCCAGCGAGAGATGAGGTTATGCAGAGAGAGAGGAGAAATTAATGGCTGACCTACAGAGTGAAAAGGAGAATACATATGATTTTAGCATGTTGAGGAGCCACACATGGACTTACCAAGTGAGATCCTTAGCCTCACATCACAGATCAAAGACAGTTGGGAGCCATCAACCCTCAGAGTGTAGAGACAAAGATTGATAGATAGGGCACATGTGCCACATATGTATCAGACTCATAAAAGTTACATATACATGAGACACTTTCTTTGCACAATTATTTCTATGATTGATTACTATATTTTCATCAATAGCTAAAACTTAATAAAAAGAAAGAATGAAAAAGTGCATGAATATATCCAAATGTAATTTGCAAAAATTACATAACCTATAAAACAAGCATAACTATTCTATAAGGGATACATTGATACATAAAGAAAGTATGATTTATTAAGGATAATAATGTTTGAGATGCATAATATTAATAGGTTCCTTAAAAGGCACATCATCCATATCAGAAATTTTATAAGCACCCGAGCCAAAGTCCTTAATTACCACAAAAGTTCCCAGCCAATTATGACTGAACTTCCCTTTTTCCCCAGGTAAAGCATTCACATTCCTTTGGTTCTCATACAAGAATAAATCACCTAATAAAAATGATCATTCAATCACCTTGTGATTATACTATTTATGAAGTGACTTATGATAAGCCTTTATATGTTCCAAAGCATTTATCTGTTGTTCATCCAACATTTCTAATTCCTTTAAATGTTGTTCTCAAAAAGTTTCCTAGTCGATTATCCCGGGAAATGAAACATGTAAAGAAGGTATTTCTAATTCCAATGACATAATAGCATTAGTATTGTAGACAAGATTATAAGGATAAGTACCAGTGGTAGTATGAACACTAGTCCTATAAGCCCATAGATCATAGGTAAGTTGGGTATGCCAATCTTACGCATTCTTATTAACTATTTTTATTAAGATTTTCTCAATAAATTTATTTGATGCTTCAGCTTGACCATTAGATTGAGGATAATAGGGAGTAGAAAATCTATGTTGAATTTGATATTTCTCAAAAAAAATCGTGACTTCTTTATTCTTGAAAGAAGTACCATTATTTAAAACTATTGTTGAAGGAATACCAAATCGTGCTATAATATAATTTTTTAAAGCAAAAGTGGATGGACCACTAAATATATTATTATTATTATTATTAATAAACTGATTCAAAATCTCATCTGAGAAAGAATAAGCAAGAAAACCCGAAATCATTGCTTAGTACAAAATTTTGATCCATAATATTTTCAACAACCATGACATGATCAAGGGATCAAAATACATATATATGAGATTCATTAACTATCTAATCCTAGCCATGAAATTTTCCACATGGGCACAAATGATTAACGCATATTTTGATATGTATACAATACAAAATTTTGTGCTCAATCACAAAATTTTAAGGCATATTTCGATATCGTCCTATAATATTATTAAGGATGAAATCATAAATAACATCCCCAGTAGTAGAATGGAGAGGGATAGCTTCTACCCACTTCATAAAGTAATCTGTAGCTATTAGGATGTATGTATGTCCTTGAGAAGAAGCCGGTGAGATTTTTCAATTAAGATCAAAACCCCAAATACTAAAAGGCCATGGAGAAACTTGATTACAAAGATCATGAGCAGGAGCATGAATCAAATTACTATGTTGCTAATATTGAGGAAAATTCTTAACAAACATGAAAGAATCTTGTTCCATTGTTTGACAGTAGTATCCCATTCTAAGAAGTTTATTGACTAAAGATTTCCCACCAAAATGTCCCCCACAAGAACCAGAATGAGCTTCTGCTAAAACTATCAGAATTTTGGTTCTACCAAGGCATCTTAACAGAAATTCATCATAAGAGTGTTTGTAAAGTGTTTCTCCTAGAACGATATAATGTGTTACAAACTTCCTAATACTATTACACATGTTCCTTGTTGCTGATTTTGGAAAAGTACCAGCTTTAAAAAAAGGAAAGATATGCGAATACCATTCATCCAAATGCAAATTGAAACAATCACAAGTAACCTTATTAGAAATTGTAGGGTGTTTAGGAGTATGTATAGTAAATTGAAATTCTTCAGCATTATTCTCAAGACAAACCAAATAAGTTGTGCTTGCCATGGCGTCTGCATGTCAATTATCTTTCCTAGGTAAAGTCTAAATCATATAAGAAGAGAGTTGTGAAATAATTTATCAAGAGCCAAATCTATATAGTGCATCATTTTATCATTCTTCTTCTGATAACCAACTTTGATTTTTTCCATAATCAATTACAAATCTCCATATATTTCCAAGTTTTAATGTTTAGGGATGAAGTTGCTCGTAAGCCAACTATAAGAGCTTCATGCACTGCAATATTGTTAGTACAAGGAAAGGTCAATTTATATGACATAGGGATTGGTTTCTTTGTAGGAGGGACCAATATAATGCTAACACCAGAACATATCTTACATCTAGATCCATCAAAATATAATTCCCAAACATCATCCTTCTTAATAGTTAAAATGTTATCGTCAGGGAATTCTATTGAAGTAAGGCATGTATCAGAATGAGGAGAAGGAGCTTCAGCTAAATAATCAGTTAAATATTGTCCTTCATTTGAATTTTATTAAATGAAATTAAGGTCAAATTATGTGAGTAACATCACCCACTTTCCCAGACGGCCAGAGAGATCAATATTTGAGAAAAGGTGTTTTAAAGGATCAAATTTAACAATCACATTGACCTCAACATTCAATAGGTAATGCCTGAGTTTTTGACAAGCATAAACTAAATCCAAGAATTGTCTCTCCAAATTAGTATATCTTGTTTCATAATCAAGTAATGTCTGACTAATGTAGTACACCTGTCTTTCCTTACCTTCACTATCATGGTGAGCCAACAGTGCACTTACCGTATTCAGAGTATCTGAAGTATACAGATAAAAGGGTTTATCAAATTGAGTAGGTTGCAAAATAGGAGGATTGGTGAGATACTCTTTAAATTGCTCAAAGGATTTTTTAAATCCCTCATTCTAAGAAAAAATGGTATCTATTCTAAGGAATGAAGTGGAAGTAACAGTTTTATCAGCTAAGTGAGAAACAAATTGGTGAATAGATTGAATCTTTGCTTTTAAACTGCATAATTGAGAAATGTTCTTAGGAGGAGGCATGTTAACAATAGCATCAATCTTTTCAGTATCAACCTCTATGCCTCACTTAGAGATTAAAAACCGTAATAATTTACTAGAATCAACTCCAAAGGTGTATTTCTTAGAATTCAATCTCATATTATAATTCCTAATTCTTTCAAATATTTTTCACAAAATAAAATCATGATCCTCTCTTTCTATAGATTTTTCCAAGATATAATTCACATAATCCTCAAGAATCTTATGAATGTAATCATGGAAAATCAGAGTCATGGTTTGCTGATAAGTTACTCCCGCATTTCTTAATCCAAAAGGCATCATGACCCAACAAAATGTTCCCCAAGGTGTTATAAATGTGGTCTTAAGTTGATCTTTGGGAGGAATAAAGATTTGCTTATAGTCTAAAAAACCATCCATAAAAGATATAGACCATGACCCGTTGTTGAATCCATAATCATATCAATATTAGGTAATGGGAAATAATCTTTGAAGGATGCCTTATTTAAATCTTGAAATTCAGTACACATTCTTATCTTATTTTCTCCTTTTGAAATAGCCACAGTGTTTAAATCCAATTTGAGTAATCAATAGAGCGGACAAATCCAACACCCAATAATTTTTCAATTTCAGCTTTAACTAATAAAGCAATTCCTGGATTCATCTTCCAGATTTTCTGCTTCACAGGTCTAGCATTTGGTTTGAGAACAATATTGTGAGTAACAATCTTAGGATCTATACTTGGCATATACAAATATTTCCAAGAAAAAATATCCTTATATTCAAGTAAGAGGCAAACTAACTCATCACGTTCATCTTGATTCAAACATTTCCCAATTTTTATCATTTTCTCATAATCATTTTCGTCCACTTGAACCTCAATAGTCTCAGTTATGAGAAAATTACTTTGTATCAGAGAATCCATTGATAAAGGAGAAATATTGTGTTCATCAAGTTCCCCAAAATAAGCCTCTATGTTTAGACAATAGGGCTTCCTTATTTTGTGATGAAACATAGGTAGATCCTCATAAGCTCCTAAAAAATATGCTAAGCCTTCATCCTAAGGAAAAATATCCAAGCTAGGTTTTTGATCCATGTCGAGGAGAAGCGGGTTAACCAACTTCAAATGTCCACCATAGATATAGTTGACATTGAGAGGAAACTTTGATGGTTGTTTGTAAGGATTTAACCCTAAACCATATCTATAATAATAAATTTCATTGTCCAAGGGTACTTGTATACCTTGTTCATATTTACCACAACCTTTCCCTTTAAATCCTAATTTTTTTAGCAAATGATAACCAAAACCATATCTATTAGCCATATCAGATTGAGTCAAAGGAGAAGCATATGTCATAATGTCATAGCAATCAGGTTTTGCTGTTTTAATTTTTTCATCCATTGAGGCAGCGACAAAGTTATTTTTAAATTCCGCAGAAAGTGGGGAAGGAATAAAAACTTGTTTTTCAAACCCACTTTGTTATCTCATGAATTTTGAATCGAAAGATTTATATTCTCCAATAAAAGATGGATTAAAGTCCAAAGTTCCCCAATCATCCCCAGTCAAAGAAGAAGATGGAACTTCATTTTTCTGAATCTCAGGTGTATTTTCAGGCTCCTTACTTGGTTGGAGAGGTTCAAAATTTTTAGCATATTCCACATTAAAGAAAAGACTCAATGCATCATCTGCATGTAGCGTATACATCAAATTGTTATAAATGAACCTAACCTTGTGATATAGAGTAGAAGGAATTGCATGCATAGTATGTAACCAAGGTCTACCTAAAAGAAGGTTATAATTGAGAGGTCCAGGCATAACATGAATAGGTGTATTGAGTATAACCAGACCAACTTTAAGAGGTAGCCTAACAATGCCCAAAGTTCTCTTTGCAATATTATCAAATTCACAGATAGGTACATTTTCAGGTTGAATAGTTGTAAGATCAACCTTAATTTCCTTAAACATATCCATGCTACAAACATTAAGCCCAGATCCATTGTTAATTAATGTTTTGCAAATGATACTTTGATTAATAGAAACAACAACCATGAGAGCATCATATTTATTATGCACCTCAATAGAAGGTAAATCATCATCAGTGAACACAATAGGAGGTACCAAAGGTATAGTATGCATGCATTCCAAATAGGAATTAATATTCTCTTGGTTAAGAGGTGAGGTAGGAAGGGTAGATAAAATATTTTTCAATGCCTCATGGTATGTCGAAGAATTTTGAAGTAATTCCCATAAAGATATCTTTGCGGGAGTAGCACGTAATTGTTTGACTAAGTCATAAACCTTAAAGGAAGAAGGTAACCTAGGTGATTGAGGAAGCATGGGTTGAGAAGGAGGTAAAGAAGCTGGAATAGTAGGCAGAGGATTATTCTGTGTGCGATGAGCATGTGAAATGAAATCCATGTTGTCAAAGAAATCTGAAGAATCTCAAGGTTTACCCTTAATTGTTAATCAAGGACATCCTTTTACCGTCAACAAAGGTTTAGGATATAACATTCTAGATACATCATTGTTACAAATAGTGGAACATGAAGGTAACCATGCACACACCCTATGGTAAAGGTCATTTGAAGAAGTTGTGGAGGAGGATGAAATAGGAATAGGATCCATGGAGATCGTATTTGAACAATTGCCATCCTCACTACCATGTACCTCATTAGGGGATCTAACCTCTTTTTCAATAAAAGCCTCTTCAAAGTTTTCAAAACAAAAATCATACATGTTGAGGACAAAGTAATATTATAAGCATGAAAAATGTAAATGTTTTTGTGTTTTTAAAGAAATTTTGTGATTTTTATTTTTGAAATATAAGTGAAATACATAAAAGAAATGCACTTTTTATATGCATGAATATCTAACATAAAATGCAAATCTAACACCAAAAAGAAAGGGTTGTCTATTGTGGGTTCACCAAAATGTAAAGGGGGAAAATGGAGACCTTTAGGTAGGGTTTTGAACAATGGAGATTTGCACACAAAAGATACCCTATGCCTCTATTAACCATTTACATTTAATTGTAATATTAAGGAATGTAAATCTAGAAATGATTGTAAAGAATAATGAATTAACATACATACCTCACAATATAGCAAATCTGGAAAAGCCTATTTTCTGATGTCTGCGTTGAGTTTCTGGAATTTTTGCAACCGGATATCGAGGAGCAACGCAGAGATGGAAAAAACCTAGAAATATTTTCCTTTTCAGAGATAGGTCAACATTGACCTTTTTGTGGGGGTGCAATTGTACCCCAAAATTTCAACATCGACTTGCACGGCTCCGACAAAAATTAAGTTTGCAGATCCTGAAAGTTGGCTGAAAAGGGTATCTAAATATACTCTACAACTCACAAAACAATGACTGTAGATATCTAAAAATGGTGTTTTGGGGTGAATATATAGGGTTTTTCCTTAGTCAAAACCCCATTTTGGTGGTTTCCACCTCCAGGAATAGTCGGATGTAGTAGAATATGTGTGTGTTTCTCTTAGGAATAACTTTGAATGTGCAATGCCAAGATCTAGTCTTCTAGATTGAAACCCTCACATGAATTGAAATGAGAGAGCAATGCATAGATTTGAATATGATAAAGAAAGAATACCAAGCCCTCAAGGATAAAGTACTCCTACCAAACTCACAATCCATAGTTTATACCTAGGCACGATTGTATCATTTGAATGCCTAAATGTTGAAAGTAATAGATCAATGAAGAAGGAAGAATTTGAAGAACTCTTTCTTGCTCCAATGAAGATCCATAATAGTTTTCCCACAAATGTGCTTTCTTGTATCAAAATATCATCATATCTTCTCCTCCTATATCATCCTCTTGCATTCTTGCATCATCATGTCATAAGATCACATGTATTCATCTCACGGAATTTTGTCATGAAGAATGAAGGAAAAAGAGAGTGTTTATATAGAGATCTCAAGGTAAACCTCCTAGGGCAATGCAAGGGACCCAAATTCAAATTTCAACTTGAATTAGGGTCCAATTAAAATCACCAACCAAGGAGGGGATGTGTTAATTTCAAATTTCAGAGAAAAAAATTCTGCATTTGAATCTGGGGACCTATTTTTAAGTTAAGGACCCCGATATGATCCAAATTTAAAAGTGGGAACCAAAACCCAAGAGAGGTCAAGGTCGACCTTGACCCTGACCTAGGTAAAATTTGACCTCAAACCTAACCTAGGTCAAGGTCAATCTTGACCCTAACCTAGGTTAGGGTTGACCTCGACCCTGACCTGAGGTTTCAGGCTGGTCACCTTGAAGAATCAGTGAGGTTCCCAGGTCAGCCAGGGACCTAGGAAGACGAGAAAACATAACAGAATGCTAGGAAAAAGGAACACAGGCCTAGAAGAGGTTTAATGAAGGCTAGGAGGACCAATACATAGGTCCCACCTAAAAAATAGAGCCACAAAGAAGGGAATCAAGGAGAATCCTTAGGATTCTAACCCTAATTCTAGGTGTCGATGCGTCCTAAATACAAATCTATCATGTACATGCTCTAGAAAAGTGGGTGCTTAACCTACCAAAATGGAAGTTCTTCCATTTTAAGATGATACAGCCATACAAAAGAATATGGGTAAAGTTTACGAAAAGAAAACCATAGATGGAGTTTAAAAATTAGTGATAACATGGAAAACAAAGGAGGAATCTCAGCATGTTAGGAGTGCAGAATGATTAGAATTATAACAGAATATACAAATGAATCTTGCTCAATTTAAAGGCTCTATTGAAGCTTTTT
This sequence comes from Thuja plicata, assembly GCA_018584345.1. Lineage (NCBI taxonomy): Eukaryota > Viridiplantae > Streptophyta > Pinopsida > Cupressales > Cupressaceae > Thuja > Thuja plicata. The sequence goes on along the minus strand of MU223975.1, from coordinate 47,643 downwards.
TGGAAAATAAATGGAAGTTGAACTAATGGGAAAAGTTATCCAGTTAAGATTTTTTTTTATATTTTGAGCAAAGGGCATCCTATGACATACTACCTATCATTGAGAGATTTACTACACTTTTTGAAAGCCTGTAACTATCCTAATAGTCACTTCTTAGTAAAGAATGGATGGGAATGGGAAAGATATCTTTTTTTGGTTGAAAAAGAGGATGTGAAGGAAAAACAATTGAATAATCAAACTTTATTGCATTGTCTTTAGACAAAATTACAACAGTAGATAATACTTCCTAGGCATGCCTGCATGTTTATATTGTACACAATTTTTTCCACCAACCTCATCTACTAACTATTACTAAAATGAAGTATAATACCACAGCAGAAAATTTATTTAAACAATTAAAGAGTTCTCTAATTGAATATGCATGTATAGATGATATGATGCTTTCCAAAAAGTTTGTGTGTGTTGGAGCGGATGGAGCTTCAATAATGAAAGGCCATAGGAGTGGTCTTTGCACAAAGATACAAAGTTATTATTCACCCTACATTATCTCCATTCACTACATGGCTCACAAAATGAATCTAGCTTTTGGAGTTTTCAACAAGCATGCTCCAATACAAAAATTTGAAATTTTAATCAAAGAGAGCTATGAATACTTATATCAAAGTCTAAAATTATTCACAAAATTTAAACACTTTTCTTAAGGACTAACCAATGGAAAAAATATTCTTAAGGATAATTATACCAGATGGATCTCTTTGGCTAGACCAGCACATCAAGTTTTTAAAGAATATCAATTGTTGCTTGGTCTAATGAACTTAAGTCATGATGAAGTAGGGCTACCAAAATTTCCTAAGCTGCTATGAATGTTAAGTAATGAAGAGACAAGGCCTAGAAAATAGCTATGAATATTGCAGAATATGTTGTGTTGTGTAAATTTACATGCATGACGCTCAATAATCTCTATCAATCATGTGATGATGTAAAATTTTCTAGATGGATAAAAATTACAGATTTGGACAATCCTGATAACTTTTAAAGACCAATGAAAATGGGAAGTTATGTGCAAAAGTACGTGGATTTGAGATACTGATGCACTACTTTTCCAAGGTCGAGTCTGAGGAACCAGGAAAGAACCCCAGGAAGTGACTATCAAGTGTTAAAAGGGAAGACTATATTAGGATCGTTGAGTTTGTAACTACTTCTATGAATCACATTCCCTATGATCTTTCCTCACAAATTAGAGAAATATTCCCTCCGGGTATACTACTTGAATCCATGCCTATTGTGTTTCCTTGATATTTGAGTATCAACAATTCAAAAGATTTTCAAACTAAGCTACTAACTTTGATAGATCATTTTTGAAAAACCAAAGAGTTCAAAGGAGTAACTATAAATGGAATTTTAGATAAATCTTGTTTTAGAGAGGAATCAAGCCTTTTTTCAAAGACAATGAGGGAGCAATATAATATAATGCAGAACCCCCGTGAAGATGGATCAGTAACAAGGCTTTGGAAAAATCTAGCTTAGAGTGAAATTTTGATTGATTCAATATAAAAAAATTTCAAGCTTTCTAATTTATATTTGACCATGATATTTGGGTCAGTGGAGGATGAGAGAGCTTTCAGTGCTTTGGGGTTCCTAAATTCAAAGCTAGGAAACAAACTAGACAAGAATTTGTAAAATTTCTTGAGGCTCTATACATCCAGGTATGGCGTCAATATGATAGGTCACTAAAATTGTGGACGAAGAAATATCAAAGAAGAGGGTTGGAAAACACTTCAAACCAAAGTGGGAGTGCCAAAGACAATGATGTCAATTACTCATGTAATAGTACTGGTACCGGTATAGGTAGCATTGAACTTGAATTAAGCGGAGGTATGCAAAGTGAAGAAAAGATAGAGAAGAACCAAGGAAGTTATGAAGTTGATGGTGATGAATTTGAGGATCCCGATAATGAGATGATGTTGTAAGTTGAACCATTGCCAAAGTAGCAGCGCCTAGGTATTTTTTAAACTTATACATTGTAGTCTACTGTCAGTGTCTATATGTCATCATCAATCATGCATAATAGAATTTTCCAATATAAAAAAACATGAATGTGGTGATAATGTCATCAATTCTACAATTAATATTGATTTCTATTTTCATTATTCAACTCCTATGGAACAATTCCTTAATATTTTCATTATTTTTTAAAATTTAGCAATTCATATGATACAGTTCATAGAGATTCTCATTAATTTATTTACAAATATGATATTATTCATTCATTAATAATAGTAAGTACACAACTCTATCTGATTCTATTTGTAAATGTCAATGAATCAATACCCAATTTCAATATCATTACCCTTAGAAAATGACTCTAAAATCCCTTTTATAGAAACAAGGGAGAAACAACAGCTTTGGGTCGATTTGCCTCATTTGAAGTCTCAAAATCAAAATCAGTAAGGCAAGTACAACCTCTCTACAAATGTACATTTTTGCATTTGAAATGCTAGTTTAGTAAATAAACATCTGCTACATTTATCCTATTCAAAAAATAATGTTCAAACTTTAAACTTAATTTAATTCATTACAAATAAAAATATATAGTTGATTGAAAGAAATTTCACATACTATGATTGATGAGATGATTCTCCTAGTTTGTTTAGTATGCTCCATTTTGCATCATTTGGAAGGTGAATATTTGTCAAGCTATAATAAATGACCTACAACCTCGTTAGTCGTCTATACTTGGAAGAGTGACTTGAAAGAAATGATCCATCCAATACCCCATTTAAAATTGTTAATGGTTTGATGCAATATGCAATACCGTCATGAGTTGTATCCTCAGGAAGCTTGCCTAAATCATATGCCATTGTATCTTCCAAATTTTTTTTGTAAGCTTCTCTTCCAATGAATTTTTTTGATGAGCTACTAGGATCAGGATAAGGATTATGCAAAAAAGACTTATCATTTTCGTTGTTTTTTATTCACCTTGAATAGATTTCTCTCATATAAGGCCATAATTTCCTCTCCTTTCCTTAGTTTCTGACATTTTTTAAAGATAGATGTTGCCTTTATTGATGAACGAATGTGGTCATGAATTACCTTTCTTGCCAAATGCTTGTCACTACTTGTGTTGATTTGTTGCAAAACATTCTTTGCAATATTATCTCTCTGACAAAGATTTTTGTTCTTCTCAATGTGCTCTTTGACCTTCCCAAAAAATTCTCTAAGAATTTCATTCAATTCAAAACAATCACACAACCTATCACCACTCACCTATATTCTCCACCAAAATTGTTTTTTTTATTTTTGGACTATACAATTTTCTTTGTCATTCAAGTTATTTTTGTTTGTTTTAATTGTATTATTTTCCTTATATAGCTCTTCTCTCAATTCTAACAACTGGTGTTCACTATGTTTTCTTATTTTCTCTGCTTTATCTTCCAACTATTTTTTTTTACCATCTCATTCTCAAATTCATTATTTAAGTTATTGTTATCATGTGTCATAGTCTCCACACTTTTGTATAAATGTGCTGAAGAGGATTTTACATTCTCAATTTTTTCATTTCTCTCTTGCAATTTTTCCCTCTGAATATTTAGTTTTGCATCCATATGTTCTTGTTGTGCAATTTCTTCTTTAGATGAAGAAATTTTGGTCCTTTCATGTATTTCTTTGCACCTATTATCTTATATTTCCCCTTTGCCTTTTCATTTTGTAGGTATGCTCGTAACTTTTCTATTGTGTCCACAAGCTTTCCTTTCTCTCTCTGCAACTTTATCACTCAACTGCAGACCACTTGGTTAGTCATTTTTGACAAATTTATCTTGTCCATATTTTTAATTTTGGATAAATCCATTTGGAGGGTGCTAACTTGAAATTCAAATGGATCTAATTGACTCTCTGGTAGATTATTATCTCTATCCAGGGGCATAACAACTATGAAATCCATCATTTCTTTGTTTGGGTGATATGTGGGAAATAACCTATTGGTTGTAGGTTCTGCATCACGAGCAGAGGCAACTACATCCCTCTTCAATGTCTTAGTATTTTGTCTATTCCTTTTTTTGTTTGTTCAAAGTTAGTTACAAAATTATTATAACAAAAATTAGGGTTGTCTGACACAATTGACTGTTTGAAAGGTGAATTAGCACTTGTGGTGATGTATGAGAGTCCACCTATGGTTGTGGTTAAAATAGCACCATGAGGATTAAAAACACCTTAACCCATTACAAGTGTAGTTTTTAGAATGTTTTGAGGGTTTTGTCCTGAACGTGTGGCAATTGTTGGATTCACTCTCACCATTGACATTATTGTCATAACGAGCATTTGCCACTAATTTTAGGTCTATTTTTAATGTCCTTTTTGTACCACTAGTACTACCCATGACATCCCCACTAGTGCCATTGGCACTTGATTTAGATTGTATTTGAGTGCATGGAAAAGGCGGAACTATATTTGAATATGGAATAAATGAAGGTGCAAGGGTATGAGACTGAGTAGTATCTTGTTTTTATGAACCTGGTCAGTCAACTCAAAGGATGGGTGTCTCACCATATTCAGTGGAACTTGTGTGATAGGTGGAAAACAAGGCCTGTGTCTTATGGGACCCATACCACCCCAACCTGGAAAACCCATTTTTTCTATAATTTCTTCCCTTTTGGTATATTTTTCTTTTATGGATACATCATCTCCACTAATAGTAGTATATACATTAAAGGATGTAGGATTCACAGAATTCCACTCATACTCATTATCTTCATGATCGTCATCACTATTCAATATGATTAAGTTGGATGCTCCTTATTCCACAAATTTCTAAATATTTGATCCTCTTCCACTTTATAAAAATTTATAGAGGTTTTTGGCTCACCAAGATTCTTCCTCATTTCCCATAAATCAATTTTGGTTTGAGTCCAATTAGCATCTTTACATTGATCCACTAGGTCTTTTGGAATAGATTATCGAGATGGTTGACAAGATTTTTGGTAGAAATTATAGGATGTCGTTGGCTGCACTTTTCCTTTATGTTTGTACAATTCCATAATTTGCGATGACAATTCTTGTATTGAAATATTATTTTCAGCAATGTATTTCTCCATCTCTTTTTTGACCTCTTCCCAGGACTCCATACTTTTAAATTTTTCTATCAATGGCATACTCTCATGTTGCAATTTTCTTGTGGAGTTCCCATTCTCTCTAAGATTTTTTCCAATTCTATTGACTGGATCATATTGCCAGTGATTGTCAAAATCAAAGTGAAAAATTGTAAAAAAAGCATGTGCTACTTTGAATCCTCTTCTCTCAAATGTGAACCCTCCAATTGAGAAAGGCAAGGAAGGAAATATCATTTTCTTTTGCTAACCATTAAAGAGTACATCTGTTCTCTCCATCCTCCCTATATATTCAAATGCCAATACCCTCTCTGTCACATGTATTGGAAGTTTGTAGGTTTCTACCATTGAACTGTAAAACCTTAACATAGTGTGGTATTCCATGAAGTACATGTCAGCCAATTGTATTTTACTTCCTAGTTGAATGCAATCACTACAAGACACAGGAAATCTAGGCATTGGAGTGCCTGTAATTTTATGATCCATTGTTGCCAAAAAGAAGTCTACAAAATGGTTTTAGTTTCTTCGGTTATCAATTATCCTTATCTCAAGTGTCCATTCATATATTATATTATGTACGTGAATTTGAAGCTTTTTTGTCTGAAATATTGTATGATACTTTGCTAAAAGAAGATAGAACAAGTAGTTTGTGTATCTAAATGTCTTCTGTGAAACTCTTTTATTCATTTGTAATTGTTCTTGCATGCAATGAACAATGTGCTCAATAAAATTACATTTTACTGGTTCTGATTCACAATGAATATGAAAAATCCTTTCATGAATCCTAACACCCATTTCTTTGTTACTTTCCAATCCTAGACAAAATGCTAGAAACAAAATACTATCATGAACCCATTGCACAAAATATCATAATCATAAGGAGGCTTATGATCTTGATCCAGACTACAATTGCATGTTATTCCTTTGATATATGAATCTTTTTGTATTGCATCTATTTTTTCATAACTCTCTGCCAGCTTGCCCAGGTCAATGTGCACGTTTGAGTTTTTTGCTTCAAACCCTAGGTCCAATAGACTAGCAAATTCACTCTCAGTTATCGATAAAATTTCCTCTTGATTTTTTTATTGATAATTTATTTTCTATTTTCATCATAATATTTAGCACAGAACTTGAAAATTCTGGACAAGGGAATACTTGAGGTAATGCCATGTGTGCCAACCCAGCAACCCATAGTGTAATTTTATTTATCGTTGCCTTTACCATACTGTTAAATGGATAATATTTTGTATCCTTCATTGGATATTTTCACTTACTTTTATGTGCCAATATAATTTCCATGATTCCATTATTTCCATGGATAACAACATCATAAAAATCATGGAATTCATCAATGAAACCTTGTGTTTTAACTTTTTTTTGGAAATCTATTATCTCTGTCGCCTGTCTTTTCCTTTTACTTATAATCTTGGAATTTTGTTTCCCATCGTAGAATTAATATTTACTCATATAAAAATTCAAATAATTCTACAAAACTATAATTTACAGCCCCGATTAAAAATTCAACCCTAATTCTATGACTACAATCTAAATAGAAAACCATGAGATTTGAAAAATTTAAAACACGGGACGTAGGTGTTTAGGATTTTACTCAAAATTTCAATTTGTGCAAACTATGAGTGGGAAGAGAGTTGAGAGACTCTGATGCATTTCTTAATCCTCAACCTAGAAGCCGTAACCACTTTTTGAATCTCCAATAGAGTGTACTAGTTAAAACTAAAAAACTTAGATTGAAAACCTAAAGAGAAAAAATTGTACAATCGTAAGTCATCAGTCATGAATCATGTAAAATTTTATTGCTTCTTTATGAAGATGGATATCTGATGTCACTAGGAGATGTTTCACTTAATCATTTGACATTACAACTTCAGCTAGAGACTCAAAATTGATCTTATTTCTTATTAGTTATTATATTTATTAAATGTTTAGTGTTACTCCAATTTAGATTTTAATTATAGTTAGAAGAGTGCTAATTCATGACAGCTGCCTTGTTTCAGGGGGACATTTTTAAAAAGAGGTGAGCGTTCCCCAAATCGGCCCAAAATACACCTTAGACTATTGATCTATTCTCATCCAATGATGATTGGTAGTTTCTATTAGGTTTTGTGGCTCCCATTGAATTTTGCGTAGGTAGTAGCTACCTCACACGTCATCATCCAATGACACTGATAATGAGTGGATATGTGTCACGATTCTGGAATAAGTTTGGAAAAGGAGGTTTTGTTCCCACATTCGACACAAAATACACTAGAACCATTGATCTTTGGTCATCCAACAGATGAAGACCTTGAATTGATATACAATTTAATTCAATTTTGATAATTGATTTAAATTTTAATTTGACTTTTGTAAATAAATTTTTATAAAATACATCACCATGTTGAATTATAAATTTATAATAAAATTTAATTTTATTTATAATAAAATATTTTTAAATATCAATATTAGAATAGGATATTTTTAAATTTGAATTGAACTATTTTTCATTCACACTAAAATCTAAATTTCAAATACTAGAGTTGTTAACAACGAAAAATATAAATATTTATATTATATAATTGTGAACTTAGAATTGTATAAATATTTAATAATAACTTATATATTGTGTAATGTTTAAGATTGAATTCAAAACCTTAAATGATTAATTTCATCTCAAACTAATTAATATGATTATGCTAATTGAAAAATAATTCAAAATAGAAATAAAGAAATTTGTCGAGGCCCAAGAGAAAAATTTTCATTAATATCCCAAAAAAAAAGTTACAAATTTTTTTTCCACAAGGGCACTGGTTAGTTAATCATATAAAAAAAATAGACTACAAAAACCCTCCATTTTAAGAACACTAAGGGTCTTCCACTCCAATAGCATCCAAGAAAAATCATTTGGAGATAATAATCTCTTATATTTATTTGAGCCCGCTATAGTCTATCTCCAACACGTCATCGAGGAGAATCTAGTTACACAGGAAGTCCTTCCCTTGTCTTGCCCACTTTCGATACCGCGTCAGCTTCCTTTCATTAATGTAAAGTAGGAAGGGTTTCCTTTCCACATTGCTTCCACACTGTAGAAGCTTTTCTATTTCATCATCCTAGGAGATCCCCAACCCCAGTCGAGTGAAGAAAATGACTTGGACTTCGTCCACCAGAAATTCTTCCTTGAAAACCTTTCACAGGAGGTTAAGCATTTATACCTTCTCTCCTTCGAGTTTGAGAAGAGAGGCCAAGAATCGGGATGTAACATCCATTCTGACATGGTATCTCTTCACTTTGTGAAGGAACTCATGACCGAGCACCATCAATACAATAAGGTTTATGAAAGAGCCCACTTCCTTGCAAATAGAAGTGAGAACTTCATCTTGTATCATGCCCAAAAATGGATTCTAATCATCAGTGGATGTGGTTCTACACCTAATTGGTGTGTCCATCTATACTTGCAGAGCCTGAGTACCCTCTTGTAAAAACTAAAATCTTCAAGTTCAAACTAAATGAAGAAAATAGAAATTTTGTAGATCTAAAAACATATAACTAGAGGCCGAGAGGCAAAAGAAAATTTAAATTGATGAAGAAGGAAGAAATAATGTCTACAAATATCCCTTTTCCTTAAAAGTTTTTTAATCTTCCATATCTTTAGGTAAATCCTACCCATTAATGCCCGAGTGTGGGAAATTACTAATATAGTGACTATATTATAGTCTGTGTACTAGTACAAAATTAAAAACTATGTGTGATGAGTGGAATCGTAGATCATAGTTAAAGCATGTTTTTGTCACTCTTAGTGAGAAGAGATTCACTTCTTGCAAGATACCATGCTAGACTTTCTATGTGTCTCCATTCTAGAGACTTATTGCAAAAATTAGTTTCTTTCAAGAAACAGGGCCCGAGATAAAACTCTAGCCATTGATCTATAATCAATCATTGGTCCCAATTAATACATTTACACTGTGTGGTTCTAGAAAGGATAGTACAAGTTGTGTCATGCCAAAACCCGAATGTGGAGTCAACAACACCTCCAAATGCCATTTCTTCCTGGCGCATTCGTCTTTGGAATGATATAGTCACAGGTTTTCACTCCTCAGTGATTGAAAAATTCGTTGATGCGCCAACTATCTATAATTATGCTTTTCCCGTGGGTACCTAAACCATTAGTCCTATGCCTAATCTTATGCCCCACCATAATGTAGATCGAGTTGCATTTAGTAGATCAAGATGCCTAATCTTCTGTCTAATCTCCTAATCTTTCTCTTGTGCCAAATAATTAGGAAAGTGCACCTAATATAGGGCATATTTTAGGAGGGGTATAACAAATTTAAGATACATGTCGACGATATCTATACCATGTAAAGTGAAGGTGGAAATATTTGCAAGTTGCAACCAAAATGGCGATATTAACTTAAATTAAATTATTTTTTATTTACACTAAATTGTAAATTTCTAAAACTGTGATTCTAGTCCTAAATTTTTATTTGTTATTACTGTAAAGAATAAATCACACATACATTTTTTTGGTTAATTTTCAAATTCACAATTTTTTAACACATTAATGCATTGTAATTTCAATTTTCTACATAAATTATTTTATTTTTAACACAATTTTGGCCATTTCCTTCACAAACAAGAGTCTGGAATATGCTAAGTGCAAATTTAAAAAGAATGAAACTGAAATCATTATATAAATCCATGAAAAGGAAACTGATTTTATTAATATTTTCTGGAAATTTAAAATATTAAAATTCCCTCCAAAACTTATAAGCCAAAATGACGGAGGTTATGAGGTGGTGGGAAAAAAAACCTAGTACTTACTAGGGCACTGGCTGTGGCATCCAAAAAGAAAAAAACAAATGGAAACCCTTTGATTTCAAAATGGAAAACCATAGGGTCTTGGCCCATGGGTAGCACTAGTGATTTCCCCTCCATCTAAGTAGAACTCTTTAGATGTTATAAGGTCTGAGAATTCATATATCCATCTATAGTCCGCCAATTCATTCAAGAGAAAATACTTACCAATTTGAGCCCATTTCTTATTGCATGTAACCTGCTCAACATTCAGGTTCAAAAGAAAATCTTGCATGGCCACATTTTTACCTAGCTGGAGAAGCTTGGGTAAATCAATTTCCCAAGGGACCCCTAGCCCTATTTGTGAAAAAGAGGAAACCTAAGCATCATCACCCAAGAATTCTTTTTTGAATACCTTCCTTAACAACAAAAGCATATCCACCTTGTCTCTATTAATCTCTAAGTTATGTTGATGATTAGTGCCCAACACTTAGTCATTTCATTAGGCAGTTTTAGTTGGCTATGACTATGGCCAAGCTAAAACTATGCAAGGCCGAGCAACATTGTCAAGCAGTTTTCAGTTTGCCTTGTTACATTGTTGAACCGAGTTACATTGTTGAGCCGAGTAGAGACAGAGATGTTAAGTTCCGAGCGATAGACAGTCAAGTGCCGAGCAGAACAATTTTTGTATACTTGTCAGGAATGATACAAACTTCAAGGATAAGTGATCTGGTCGACTTGTATAAGATTTTTGGGCTGACTAATGTATGCATTTAATATTCTTATATGGAGTTAATTATGCATTTAATTGTTTTATCCTATGCATGACTCATTGTAAGTATTAATTGTAATACCATCATGGTATGGGTATTGGATCTTGATCGTTGACCTAGATCTCACTATCAGATCTATATAGATATATTAGATTGCTTTGAAACCCTATTTTTTTCTGTGTGCAAGAGGTAGAAGAGTAAGTGTTGAAGTGACTGCATTTTTGAAGTGAAATGCACAGAGGGTTATTTTGTTCAGAAGTAGAGATCAAGCAGAGCATAACATAATGAACAACAAAGTAAAAGTATATCAGATTATAAGATCAGAAGAGATATTGAAAAGAGGAGATTTGTCATCAACATCAGAGTGCACATCAAAGGATCAATACTTGAGATTTTTTAATCATTGTATCTTGTGAAAATTTCTTAACAGAGTGGTTTTAGTAGGCCTTAATTTATCTCTTAACAGAGTGTTTACTTCATTGTAATTTTAAATCCTTTAACAAGGTAGATTGTAATGATCTAAAGATTTTAACAGAGCAGACCTCTAACAGGGTAGATTACATTTTGTAATCAAACATTGTAACCTTAACAGGTACACTTTATTACTACAGTAGTGGAGACTTTTGTGGGTATCATCCCCACCCCAATTTTACGTATTTGGGTTTTTGGGTTACCAAGTTATTGTGTTATGTGTTACTTATTTCATTGTGTGGATGCTATCTAAGATTACATTAGATTCATTTATGTATGAATGTGGATCAGTTTTTTTTAAGTGTTTAATTTTGAAGATCTGATTCACCCCCCCTCTCAGTATCTTGCTTTCCCATTATTGTATTTCCAACAATTGGTATTAGAGCAGATTTCTCTAAAAGGTTATAATTAGCTTGAGAATATAGATCTTGAAATGGAGATCTACAAGATGGGTAAAGTCATTGAGAATCAAAAGATTGATGTTCAGCTAGCACTCCAACAGCTTGAGTTTGCAAGACAAGAACTAAAGAAGTCCTTGGCTACAAGGAAAGATCTAGAAAAATAGATGAATGACACTCATTATCAGGAAGAGGAAACCACAAATCTATTTTAGAATGGAGATTCTATTGAGAGTAATGTAGCAATAGCAGATCTATTGGAAAAGAACAGTGCACTATGTGAAGAAGTCAAAAATCTGAAAAAGGAACAAGAAGCCCAAACAATAAGAATGTGTGAACAGAAAAAGAAATCCAAAGATGACAAGGCTATGGCAGAAGAAGACAAGAGATTGTTGACTACCAAACTTGATGAAAGAACACACGATGTGCAAACCATGACAGTCAATCAAGTGGACATGGCAAATCAACTACTACGTGTGAATCAGGAGATTAGGAGGAAAGACTTGGAGACTGTTAATCTTAGATCTGAGAAAAATTAATTGAAAGATGAATTGAGATCAAAGAAAGAAATCAATAATAGAGTAAATGACCCAAGTGCAGCTATGAGCTACTTTGAACAACTAGTGGAAGAATCAAGAAGACCTAAAGATTCTTCTGGATTAGGTCACACTAAATAACATATAACCACTAAAGATGGAGAATCATCTAAGACAGGTGAAAGAAAGAATGCAAAGCCAAGAAACAAGAAACCTATTTGTCACCACTGTGGAAAACCAGGTCATAGAGAAAACATATGTTGAAGCAAGAATGGTAAGTCCAATCCTAAAACTAACATTAATGGTTATTGCTTTAACTGTAATAAGTTTGGACATCAAGCATGTGAATGTAAGGCAAAGGCAAGAAAAACACCTAGACTCAATGGTAATTTCTATAACTGTCACAAATATGGTCATAGAGCACAAGATTGCAGATCCAAAGGTAAAAAGAAATGGACATTAAAGGTACAAGAGAAATCACCAAGAAAAGGCAATACTCACAATTGGGATTACAATACATGGCATAGTTTTCATTACTGTGGTGAGTATGGACATGTTCTAGAAAACTGCATAAGGACACATTTCAAAGGTAAGTCCAAAATTTGGATGAATGGAAGCTTAGTTTGTCACAGTTGTCTGAAAATTGGTCATACAAGGAAAGATTGCAAGACTAGAGTACCAACTCCTACTGTTGAGAAAATTAGGAACAGATGAACAAGACATGGGTTGAGAAGTCTGAACCATGCAGTAGTGAAGCAAATGAAGCTGAGGTCACCCAATCCAATGGATCAGGTGATCACATCATCTCCAACTAAGAGAAAGAGGTATGTAAGGAACCGTATTTAAAAATTCTTATCTTACATCAGTTCCTAACATGAAATGTTCAAAAAGTCCATATTTGCATATGTTAAGATGCACCAGGACATATTTGAAGAAAAAATGTTGAGATGAGAAAATTGCACTATAGGTGCCGAGCATCTATTATGGACACTAAAGCCAAGTTCTTTAGTGAGTGCCGAGTTTTGTTGGCTGAGTAAAATTCTGTGAAGGTTGAGTGTAGTGAGCTGAGTGGGATGCAAGTTGTGTTAAGGCCGAGTATAGTTGGCTTGCATTAACTTAATAGGAAAAACATTTAATGCTCACCTAACTTGACCTTTCGTAGCTCAAAAAGGATGAATAGTCGACACTTCATTTTTACCTTGCAATTTTACTATTTACGAAGTGATTGAAGCGATTTATAGAATTGATCTTAATGGAGCTAGGAATGAAGATTTCATCAGTGTGACGTCAGAAATCTTAAAGTAAATAGTGAACAAAGAATAGTGCGAAGCATAACTTGCTGAGGTATTCTATTTTCCATCTCTCAAACCCTAAATTTTAGAATTATGGCTGCAAGTTCTTCCACACCAGCCAAGAGTATGGAGGCAGAACAAGAACAAATTTAGTTGATTCAAAGTGATGAATGTGAACCTCTCAACTTTTGAGCCATCCCTGAAAGTGCGATATAGATTAATTTAATGGGAGCCCTCTCGAGTTGTGGAAACTCAAGATGGAAGACATGTTGGAAGATCGTGACCTATGGGAGGCGACTTCAAGCGCTGTAAGACCAGCAACTATAGCTCAAGAAGATTGGGATATCAAAGACCGTAAAGCTAAGGGTCTCATAAGACTCTATTTAACCGATGCAGTTCTTCTAAATGTTCTAGATGAGAAAACCGCAAATAGTTTGTGGGAAAGACTTGCAGCCGTGTATCAGGCAAAATCTCTGGTGAACAAGTTGTTCCTGAGGAAGAATTTGTACTCTCTGCAAATGGAGGAAGGTGGATCCTTAACGGATCATTTAAATGCATTTAATCTGCTGGCTGCACAGTTGACATCATCTGGTGTCAAGTTAGAGGAGGAGGATCGTTGCTACACACTTT
>MU223975.1:0-20784 GCA_018584345.1 Thuja plicata | reverse complement strand
TCCATCTTCGATGTAATTTAATTTGACACTTTATTTACATGATTTGGAGATTTGGGTTAAGATTGTAATTAAGCTGTATTCTTTTTTAATTTTTCCTCTCCTTTCGTTCTTAACCCTTCGTTTCATACATTATGAAAGCATGATGTCACCTATGATATGGATCTTCCATTAGTTTTATATCTTCAATTTTGCAAGATTTTTTAAACAGCATTTCGACATTTATTATGGTTCATGAAGACAGTTTTAAAGGACGATTGTTATCTTCAATCCTGCAGGGTGATTTTATACTTATCATTGTATGATAAGTATTTATGATATGCTAACTCCCCTTGTGTCTTCAGTCATACTTTTCTTTGTCCGAATGGCTTCTCATATGTCTCCTCTCTATTCGGATGAATTCAAGCCTCTTAATTTGAGAGTATCTCTGCTATCGGATGACTTGGAGTTTCCATTTGAGTCTAAAATCTCTGATGAATTCCTCGACTCAATGTTTATAGTTCACTGTCTGAAATGCAGAAGGTGCATTCGTCGCTTGATTAGGGAAGCCATCCTGTCTCCACGCTTTAAACGGATTATCTTCCCTTCTCAAATAGTCTCGGTCTTTTGTTCTATTTTCCTTGATCTTTTGCAAACATGGTCTCTGCTTTTTCACTTAGCAAATTGGATTCTCCTTCCTAAGTTTGTTCAGAATAACAAATTGCTCCTTGCAGTGCAGAACTATAATTTATGGCATGGGGATGTTGTTGTGAGTGGAATTTTTCCACGACACCTCCTCTTATCCTTAGATAAATATGCGCTAATGTTGGGGGCTATTAAAGACTGTATTGCTTCTTCTTCCATTATGCCTCTCAACATCATGGTGAATAGGAATTTAGTGGATGTCGTGTTTCATGGGAAAGCTTTCGCCAAAACTTATGCTATTCTTGGTCTTTTAGAGCATTCTAATGCAATTATTCAATCTAACATTAATCCTTGTCTAGCTCCTTCTCTATCTAATAGTTGTGATTCCAGCTCGACGGCCAGCTCTTCAGAAGTACCTTTGCATCCTGATTCGCTGTTCTGCAAAATTTGCACCATCATCCAATATTCCAAGCCCTTCTTCTGATCCAGACTCTTTCATACATAGAGAAGCATATAGGATTTGGCAATCCTTGTTCTTCTTGCCAACTGGTGATCACAATGCTCAGCTAGATGGGTAACTCTTCGCTTGACTCTTTGTGCTGTGTACTCAGGTTGGAGGAATCTCAGTTGTGTGCTTCTACAATTTGGCTCCATATCCGCTCCAATTTTGGGAAAGTTCAGTCTCTCAGTTTTTCACCTTCAAAGCTTCATGTGCCTTATCAGCATATTTTTATTTTGTTTGTAAATAAGGTGTGGATTTTTGAAATACATCCAGCCTTATAGCTTTTTGGAAGGATAATGTACATTTTTATCCATTTGTATTAAGCCTCTAATTGGCTTGTTAATATTGGGGGGTTCATGTTCTATTTTCCGGATTGTATTATGCCTCTAATGGGCATGGTGGGTAGATTAGGTCTAGTTTGCTCTCAGTTCTTCTCTATCGATAACTATTAATATTTGCATATTTATCTGCTTTTTGTATTGGGTAACGAACATAGTTTTTCTTCACTGGTTCTTTTCTTCGGGAGCCCTTTTTTGAACCAGTTTTATAAATATAAATATCAAAATTTCGCCAAAAAAAATAAAAATATTATTATATTAATATTAATAATAATATAATATAAAATTATATATTGTATTATATTAATCATATATATAATAATATATATGTATATGGAAAATGACAATGCCTTTGGTTTATGTAATCACACAGGCTAGGGTTTGACCCTAGCCACATTTCTTTTGTGATTAGTGGGTGTCAGGTGTTTGCAACAAAGGCTTATTTTTGTCTCTCAGTCGTGGGTGTGTTTTGGGGGGTTTTTTGCTTTGTGCGGGGTTGTTGTGTGTGGGGTGTTCAAGGGTTTGGTGTGGAGTTTGTAGATCTATGGGGGCTTTGTGTGTTGTGTTTTGGGGGATTTGAAGGCGATGCTTGGTGGGTTTTTCTTGCAAGTTGTGTATCTTGAGATGGTTGTGTATTTTGGTTGTGCTCTTCTTTTGAGGGCCATGGCCCTACATGGTGGAGTTGTGGGGATGAATTTGTAGTTCAAACATTCTTTAGTAGCGGGATCCTTTTCTTTTAATCCACATGTTAGCGCTAGAAGGAATAGCAAAGGAATTGGTGAAAGCTCTTCTCATAATGACAGTTTTCGGGCACCAAACATTAATGGGTGTTTGGCTCAAAGTGAGCAAAGGTCGGTGTTGGTGATTCAACTAGAGACTATAGACGAAGATGTTAGTTACTTGTCTATTCATGCCCTGATATGAAAATTCATGGGGATTCAAGTTTCATTACCCTTCTTCCAGAATCATGGGCTCAACATACTTGGAATACAGAAGGAAAAATGGAGGTAATGTTGACTGTGAAAAACTACTTTCTAATTATTATTTTTGTATTTCAGACATAAATAAGGCCTTTGAAGGGGAACCATACTTCTACAATCAAGTGGGTATACTCATTAAACCCTAACATGTAGGTTTCAACCCTACAGAGGAGCTTCCTTCTAAGGTTCCAGTCTGGGTAAGACTTCCATGGTTTCCACTTGAGTTTTGGAGGCATGAAATTTTCCACTCAGTTGCTTTATTACTTAGCAAACTAGTTGGCCCTTCAACACATACAATGGATAAAAAGGTAATCACTTATGCTCATCTTTGCATTGAAGTGGATTTAATTAAACCCTTGCCATATTCTATGGAGATTTATTTGGGATCCTCCTCTTGGATACAACAGATAGACTATGAATATTCGTCTTTTCATTGTCAAATTTTCCATGAATATATGGTCATTTGTAGAGAATGTGCCCCAAGTCAATTTATTCTAGAGCTTCTAATAGTGTACAGATTTTCCCCCCTCCTAAGAAAGGCAAAGGGAAAGCTCCTTTATTGGAAGATAATGAGGGGTTCATTCCGGTCAAGGCTCGTAGTAAGGGGAGAGGGCAGAAAAGAATGTTGAAGGATAGGCAAGCTAATGAGTTTAATAACTTTGAGACTCTAAAAGAACTAGATAAATTTGATGAAGCTCTTGTTGGACTTCCTAGAGCTCAAGATCCTTTGACTACAGAACAAACTAGTGGGGACCAAGAGTGTATTCTACCTCTTGAATCTTAGGTTACAGGTAATTCACCTAGGATACAGATATCACCGTGATCTTGGCAGGTGCTTCAAAACTAGTGGAAAGCAACATGGTAAAGGTTGGTTCAAGTTTGGATAGCTCTTTGGTTGGTGTTGAAAAGGAATTGCAGGACACAGGGAAAAGTAAGGGATCTTCCTTGGCATTAGGGGTGAAATGGAAAAATGATTAAGAAGGCTACTACTGATCGGCCTCCTAAAGTGGGTAGGAAGAAAGACCAAGAGAAAGTGAAAATGATGGGTGAGACTTTAGTTGTGTCTGGGATGGTTAAGACCATAGATTCTCACTTCTCACTGTCTCAATATAAATGATTGTGCTCTCATGAAATGTAAGGGGGTTGAATAGCATTCCTAGACAAGGATATTTGAGAATTGATTTGATTTCATTCTCTTGGTGTGGTTTTCATTCAGAAGACTAATTTATCTATGGAAGGTATGTTGAATTTGGCTTCTAGGGTATGGGGTAGAGGAAAGTGTCATTGTATCAAAGCTCAAGGTAGTTCTTGTGGCGTGGCATGTTTTTGGGATGCATGCAAAGTTGTTCGTAAGTGGTGGGTGTCTAGTAGTCATTCTTTATCTATGACTACTACCAGTCTAGATTTAGGAGAAGTCATCCTTTTCTCTAATGTTTATGCTCCAACTGACCTTACTAGCAAGTTTGATCTCTGGCAACATATCATAATGGTTATATTTCTAGCCCCTACCTTGCATGGATTCTTGGGGGGATTTAATTGTAATTTTAGTCTAAGTGAAAAATAGGGTAGTATTATTAGATTGGAGCATTCTTCTTATCTCTTGCGAGATAATAAATGTTTTGAATTTTATCAATATTAAGCCTTCCAATGGTATTTTTACTTGGAATAATAGAAGGTGGGGTGAAGATTCCATCTTGGAAAGGCTTGATAGATTTATGGTGTCTTGTTTTTGGATGGAAGATAGCTAGAATGTCAACTCTGAAATTCTAGACTGGAAAGGTTCAAACCATTGACCAATCAAACTAATAACTATCTCTTTCACAAGTGCTAAAAATTCCCCTTTCAAATTTCAACTTATGTGGCTTTGTGATTCTTCTCTTCAAGTGCACATTGTTGATTGGTAGATCAAAGGCAAGCCAACTTTTGGGACAACAATGTTCCCCTTTGTCAAGAGGCTTCAATTTGTAAAGCATATGTTAAATAAGTGGAACAGACAAAGTTTTGGTAATGTCTTCAGTGCCAAGGGTGCTTCTCAATATTAGATTCTATTACTTGTAAGATCAAAGATTAGGGGATAACTAAAGAATAATTTTGGTTGGAGGCTAAAGTTGTCAAGGATCTTGAGGAATGGGAACTTAAGGAAGTTTTTTTTTGGATATAAAAATATCGTGTCAACTAGTTATAGGAGGGACATAGGAACACTTCCTTTTTTCATAACTCAGTTAAGGATAGGAGGCAAGGTAACTTCATCACTTCTCTTAAATCCTATGAAGGGCATAGTTTGTCTTCTTTCAACATGATATCGAGGGAGATTGTGCAATACTATTCGAATCTGTTTAATGAAGACAATCATGTGGATAGAGAGGATGATTTAATCTTAGAGTGCAATCCTTCTTTGGTCACTAATGAAATGAATGAATTTCTCATCAAGCCCATTACTTTAGAGGAACTGGAGGGCATAGTTTTCCAAATAAAGAAAGGTAAAGCTCCTAGACCTTATGGGTTTCCTATTGATTTTTATAAAGAATTTTGGGACATTGTCAAATTTGACCTCTTGGAGGTGGATTTGGAGTCTCAAAAAAATAAATAGATGTTGCAAGCCATGAATGCCACTTTCCTTTCCCTTATTCTAAAAAGTGAAGGAGATGATTCTTTAAATTTCTTTAGACCGGTAGATCTTTGTAATATTGTATTCAAAATTATCACCAAGTTAAGCATTGAAAGACTCAAGCCTTGGCTCATATATTTAATTTTAGAAGAACAAGGGGGCTATGTTGATAGTAGGCAAATTTTGGATGGAGTTGTGGTTTCTATCTAAGCTATTCATTCTATCGCTCTTTCCTAAGAAAAACTAAGTTTATCAAGATGGACATGGCTAAGTTGTATGACCGTGTCAAATGGTCTTTCTTGCTGAAGATTTTTAAAGCCCTTGGTTTCGGAAGTGAGTGGATTTATGAGTTGTGTTACCCCCTCTTCTTTTTATGTCATTATTAATAGTGAGCCTTCTGATCCTTTTGGATCTTCTTAGGGTCTACGATAGGGGGATCCTCTCTCACCTTATCTTTTTATTTTAATGGCCAAAGGATTGTGAAGATTTATTGAGGCTCATGTGAGGAAAGGGTTGATTCAAGTTTGGAATTAGGGAGATAGAATTCCTCCTCACTCTCACTTATAATTTTTTGACAACACCGCTCTAATGGGTCTTCCTAGAGTTAGTGAGGCAGATAATTTTAGAATATCCTTGGACATTTATATGGTAGCTTCTAGGAAAAAAATCAATGAAAATAAGTCCTCCATATTCTTCTTTAATACTCCTAAACCTATCTAGATCAGGGTTGCTAGAATTTTGTGATTCCATATTGGCACCCTGCCTCTTGTGTATCTTGGCATTCCCATTGCAATTGGCTTTCTTCCAAGAATGTTCTGGAGGATGTTTTGGACAAGTTTCACAAAAAAATCTCTCACTAGACTCACAGGTGGCTATCTTCAGCTGGGAGAGTTTTGAAGTCAGTAATTTAGGATCTTCCTCTTTATAGGTGTTTTGTACTAGGTGCTCCCTCTAGTTTCATTAAGGAATTTAATTCCATGTGTCATCAATTCTTATGGGCTAGTAGTTTTCTTTCAAAGAAATGAAGTTTAGTTAAGTGAGATTCAGTCTATAGAACAAAACCAGAAGGATGCCTTGGTCTTAGACAAACTAGACTAAATGTCTAAGCCTTGAAAACTAAACTTTATTGGAGATGGTTTTGTCTTCGAGATTAGGATTGGGCCAAAAAAATCATTGCAAATTACCTTGGTGATGTTGAGAATAAGGATGTTCTTAGATACAATGTTGAGGGTAGAGGATCCACGATTTGGAGCACCCTCAAAAGAGGTGCCAAGGTAATCAAGAAGGGTTTATTTTGGATCTGCAATAGAGGCTTTGAGGCTTTATTTTGGTTAGATTCTTGGTATGGATCCCCACCTCTTATTTCTATTTACCCTCATCTTCAACCTTTAAGTAACATTTTTCTTGAGGCTAGATAGACTACTTGGTGGAGGACTATAAAACCTCTCAGTGTCTAGGACATGTAGGTTTTTCACTAGAAGGAGCCACATGAATGGACTCTTGGGGTCTATGAGGAGGAACGACAAATGCTTGCAAAGATCCTTGCAAGAAGGGTTTGTAGTTCTTCAGTGGAGAGGGACAAGATGGCTTGGGGTCCTAATCCGAAAGGTAAACTCTATGTTGCTTCAATTTATCAAGAGCTTGTTAGGAAATTCTTTGGGGATGTTGGAGTTCCCTGGTGGAAGAAAGTTTGGAATAATATTTCCTAGCCTAAGTGTAATTTTTTATGTGGTTGGTGGTCCAGACCAGATGCCTCATATGGGATAATTTATGTAAATGAAGATTGCAAGGTCCCTCTATGTGTTTCCTATGTAAGGGTAGCGGTGAAACATCCACTCAAATTTTCTTCTTATGCCCCTATTTGAAAGAAATTTAGCATTGTTTGTGGGGGCTTTGGAACAAGCCTTATTTTCATGTTTCTACCTTGGTGGAGTTCTAGGAGCAATTGGTATCCCCTCCTATTCATACCTCTTTTCTAGAAACTACTTGGAATATTGGTCCTACTTTTATATTGTGGCAAATTTGGTTGGAAAGGAATAAAAGGATTTTTCAAGATAAGAAAATGATGAGTCATCAATCATCGATGTGAATTATTAGTGGGTTGCAGAAGACCCTCTTAGCTAGGTGTGATTTATCTAGCGAGGTGGATCCAGGGGACTTGCCTATTATTCAAAGGCTAGGTTTGGAAGGTTGCAGATCTCATTGGCCTCTACCTCATGTGGTTTGTCACGGTAGAGACAATTTTCCATGAGGTGGTTGTTGGAAGCCTCCCCTGATAAGGTTTTGAAGAGGAATAAAGATGGATCCACCAGAGGCAACCTTGGGCATGTTGGGATTGGATGAGTCGGTAGAGACTCTTCAGGAGTGATTCTATTTTTCTTTTCTACCTATAAGGGTTACCACACTAGTAATTTTATGGAAGCCCCGATTGTTCTTTGTGCTTTGGAGATCTGTTGTTCTTTGGGATGTTAGAAGATCATTTATGAATCTGATTCACACATTGTTATTGATATGTTTAATCAATGAGAGACAGAGCGAAAGAACTAAAAATTGTCTAGTGTGTTTAACCAGATTATCAGGCTGAGCAAATCTTTAGATGGTGTTACCTTTTGCCATATTCCTCGGGAATGGAACAAGGTAGCAGATTATTTGGCTAAGTGGGCTTTTGAGCACATGGAAACATGGGACGTCAAATATTGGTGTCATTTGTCTTTTGAGCACTTCGGTTTGCTGGAAGATCTTGTTAGGGAGGATATGAGAGAGTATCAAGAGGGTTTAATAAATTATTAATTTTTTTTGTGATTGGCCAGTTGTTTTGTTATTCTTGGCTTCTTTGTACTTCTCTTTGAGTGATTTAATAAATTTTCAACCCTCTTATATATATATATATATATATGTATGCTATAATATTATAACATATTATAATATTATAACTATGAATATGTCGGTGGAAAAGAAAGAAAAAGGTATCAGATATTCAATTCTAATTAGATATGATAGCTGAGGGTATTATATACTCAAATAGTACCACTGTGGGTCATTTTCACCCACATCAAGCACTGTTTTAGGTATTATAATCCGATTCTAGCTGATATATGATCCTTTGAAGCATTTTCTTTGCTAATTCACTATCAAGTATAGATATTTTTGCATATTTCTCTATTTTTATCATTCATTTGCATTTTTTGTTTTATTTTTCAAATTTTTATTATAAATTAGGATTTTTAATTTGAAATTAGTTGTATTGTTTAAACTATGTTAGTTTATAAAATTTCAACTTCAATTAAGTATGGCAAACAACAATGAAAACCCACAATTGCCAAATTATCTGCCACCAAACCGCCCATCAATACAAGATTTAATTGCTAAAAATTTGAATCAATTGAGGGGCATTATTGAGGTTTATCATACAATCGCTCATTTATCCCCCAATGTTTGCCACATTACAGTAAATAATATCTAATGTACAAACCCTCACCATCGAGCACAATTCCATTCTTTTATGGTGAGACTCCATGAGGGAACACTATGTAGATGGGTTGTCATATGACAAGGTGAAGAACCTCAAAATCTCAAAAGTTGAAATAGATGTCATATTTGTTAATCCCCGTACTGAACAACTAGCTGTCCAAAAAACCCAAAACTTTCAACCAAATGGTGTATCAACGATGCTATGAGAGATAACATATTGGATCCTTGGTGAATGATTTTTGATAGACCAACCTACAACAATATCGACGTGCCTTTTTATTTTATTAAAAAATTATATGCATAGTTTGTGTTGGGTAATCACGTCAACTACTTTGACATGAGTCATTTTTAGGGTGTAGGCAAAGGTATGCCCCAAGATAGACATGAGTTGGTTCAAGTAGTACAGTGCCCATATATTCGCCCTTGCATTACTCCCCCTTTCTAGTAAAACCTCCATATATTATTGCAAGTAGCCTCATAGACATTAGGGCTATTTACTCTTTGAGTGGCTTTTTGGTTTTTGAGACTGTGACACTAGCGCAACTACATGGCCTTGATGCTGGCAGTAGATCATGTGGCATTTCCAAATCCTCCTTGGTCCACATAATTGTGTGCCTCATACTTGTACTATGTGAAATCACATTTTCTTAGGTTCCCCTAGACAAATTGTTGAGAATCCCATCTACACATCTAGTTACAAGGTCCATCATATGGTCAGTGCACCAGATGAGATGACAGAGACTAGAGCACATTCCTGGGATTCTTCTCATACTAGAGATGAGGAGGTTCATGGATCATACAATGAGAGTATAGTGGTAATAATTAACTTGTAATTTCATAGTGCATTTTATTTTAAATAAATATTTATAAGAAATAACTTATTAATATTGTTCTAATATTTATTTATATGGTCTATTCAATAGTTGATGTTCGAGGAGGACATGACATAAGTCCAGGATGTCACCCTCTCAACTATTTCATTTGATTTTGACAATGAGATGGTATATATTTATGCACTTAATCGTTTACATTTTTTTATTGTATACATGCTTGCATTTAAATTGTCATTTATTAAATTATACATTAACTAACATTTTTAACTTATTTTAGTCTTGTAGGACACATCTCGTGCGAGGGAGGTGCATCGCTACCTAGTGACAAGAGAAAGGTAATTGGATGAAAACTTATTGAATTAAGAGTTTAAAGAATTTAGCATGATTACACATGTCTACATATATTGATAGTTTCACATTCATCCATTTTTATGTCCACGAAATTATGGGTTTCACATTCTTGCTGACTACTTCCACACTAGCAGAAAAAGAGATGCCCAAATAGGTAAGTGTTTATTTTATTTTGTGTTTAAAAATATGTTCCTATCACTAACAATTATAGCCTAAATTCTATCAATTTCATGCCTATGAACATGTATACCTCTATACAAACCGCCCCTACTTTCCAAGTGTCCTTGCTCGGACTTTTTGCGAGTTGGATTTTTCTCATGTTATCGGGCCCCCCTTCCTTTCCTTTGTCGCAAGCCTTTGGACACACTGACACGTGTCATGTCCGTGGAGTTTTAGAGAGGGCACAGAGAGATTCACCTTCTAGAAACTCTGCCACGCTGCCATGGTAATGATTTTACTGGGGGTGGTCTGTCCGGCATGGGAGATTTGATTTTGGGGAATCTTTCTGGTTATAGGGGTTCTTTAAGAGGGGATGTTTTTCTTGTTTCAGGGCTTGGATTTTATTTTTTTAGAGAGACTGATAATTGACCAAAAGAGTGTTTGCTTCTGATATAACTTTGGGATGTCATATTTGCACACTTTACTTGTCAATATTTTAATGTTAGTTGAAATTTGACTGCGCTCGACTGAACCTTTTTAGTTTTAGATGATATTGAATACACTGGGAGTCTATGCCATTTTGAGTATTGACTATCTTATAAGACTCTAGCATTTTTATATTAAGATTACTTTTAGTAACGGATATGTTTGAAACTAACTCAAGACTCTAGCATTTTTATATTAAGATTACTTTTAGTAATGGATATGTTTGAAACTAACTCTATTAGTTGAAAGTAATTGAAGGATAAAGGTGTTCCATGTCTATGATGTTATCAGAAACAAATAGATGAATAGGTGTCTTGAATGTTTTTATTGTTTTCCTTATTTTATGGATGCACCCATGAAATGATATGAATGTTCTGACCTATGTCCTGGATCTTGTCATTATGTTCTCATTTTGACTATGAAGGGATTGTGATATACTATGCCAATTTACGGGACAATACTTGCATTCTGATGTTATGGTTTTGTCTTTTCATTTGAGAAAGATTGTGAGTTAGTAATGAAATGATTTGGCGCATCACCTTTAGCTTAGCTTCATTTTTCAGTATTCTTCTCTTTCCATCCCCCTGTTCATGGAGAGTCGGCTCCTCAATCCCGGAGATTGTTCTGAGTGTTAGCATTTTGGTCGCACAACATTTAGAATTTATGTAAGGCATGTTACCTTTCTGAAGTGCAAATTTCAAGATCAAAAATTCCTTTTTTGGCACGCCTGGTGAGACAACCATCACAGAGCCTGATTTATTAACAACTATATGAGCCATGGGCCTATCACAAGATCTGTATCCACTCATTATTCAGGATTATTGATCCCTCCTCTGCTATCTATAACCAGATCCAAAGCCTCAACTTCCTCATCAAACCCATTACCAATACCACCCCTTGCAACACCCATGGCTATACGAAACTTTTTTACTTGGGATAATGGAAGTCCCCTTATTGGATCAACTGCTGGTGTAAATTGGGATACTATGCTTGCTAATTCTCTAAAGGCTCTACCTAAATTTATTGGCAAGGATGAGAATACTCATACTGAGAACATGACAGATGTAGCTAATATCTGCATCATATTACGAAGAAAAATGTGGCCCTAAGGTTGTTAGTTGCATCTTTCAAAGTGAAGGCACTACATTGGTATATATCTCTAGCACCAAATAGTATAGCTACTTGGGATGAGTTGGGAAACCTATTTTATCACTATTTATGTGAGAAGGGTGACCACTCTTCGTTACTTCAACAACTCATCAATATCAAAAGAGCTCCCCGAAAAGCCGTGATGGATTTTAACAACATATTTCATAGGGCATGGAATAGAATCCCCATAGATGCACGTCCTCCAACACCCCCATGGCCTTTGTTTTTAACCTAAAAGATTTCAACACAAACATAGCTTGGACCATTCAAACCTTGAGAGGCGTAAGCTTTCCTGTTGCCTATGAAATAGCCATAAGAGTCAAGAACAACCTGATTGACGCAAGTAAATTGTCATCAAGACCTCTATTTCTAGTATTTACACCTGAAGTGAGGCCTTTACTAGTTCTACCCTTGTCCCACAGTCTATGTATGTCTACCCAAATGCTCAAACATCATAAATAGCCCCTCTCTCCCTATTGGCCGAAATGAGTGAGATGAAGAGCATGTTGAGGACGATGTCAAATAAGATTACTAATTTGAAAAGGTAGCATGGGGTGCCCCAACAACCCCCATATCTGAATTTCCAGAATCAACAAAAATGGGAGACCCCCATATCAGTCGAATCAATTTCAAAGCTAGAATCAAAACGACCAAGGGAATAATAATCAGAACAAAAATGGATAGGTCCATAATTCCAAGCAATTGGTTGTTTTTCCCCCACCCATCAGCGCCATTACAGTATGTTCCACCTAATTCTAATAGAGTATTAGTGGCCACTTAGAACAACTTTGCGAAAGACTTGAATGCATGTTGCTTCCCATGCAATGACGCCCATATGCACAGGGATTGCCCAAGGGGAAATCTGCAACAACAGATAATGGAGCAAAGGAGCCAAGGAGTGACTCATGATGTCGATAATTATTAGTGCTCTTCCACAGGGATAGAGAATTCCATGATGATAGCCCAGATGCAGTGAGGAGAAAGAGTCAAAAATTGCTCCCGACCATGCTCTTTTCTCATGAATGGACGAGGATGACATGGTTTTCATGAACCAAGCGTCCAATTCAAGAATGCCACAAGTCTTTTTAGACTACAACACCTATTCAAAATGGAGATTTAGTGAAGAAACAACATCGCCAATCATACCGAGCAAGACTGCCCTATCGCCACGACTGAAATTTGAAACAAACAAGCCTTCAACTCAAGAGGTCCAATCACAGTCATTCCAAAAACAAAATGAACTCATCCCTTCGAAGGCAAAGAATCCAAACACTAGTACAAAAACAACAATATATGACTAAATAAACTACTAAAAATTACATATAAATGGCTAATTTTGGTCACATGACCATTAGTAGTTTATTGTCGAACATTTATCTCGCGACCAAATTTATGACTAAACTATTTTATTCATTTATTTGGTTATCAATTTGGTCATTGATTTAGTCATGGTAGTGATTTATTTAGTCATTATTTTACTCATATATTTAGTCGTTAATTTCTTCATATATTTAGTCATTACTATAGTCATATATTTAGTCATTACTTTAGTCGTCAGATTATTCATATATTTAATCATTAATTTAGTCATATTAAGGCGTGATGGAATCGAACCACCATCCTCTTGCTTGTAAAGCATGTGCTCTTCCATTGGGCTATCACCCTTTAAAGATTAATCATATCATGTATCCTATGCCATCCTATATATAAGATGGTCCTTTTGCTTGTAAAGCATGTGCTCTTCCATTGGGCTATCACCCTTTAAAGATTAATCATATCATGTATCCTATGCCATCCTATATATAAGATGGGTAGGTTGTAAGTATGTTGTCAACAGTAGACCAAGTTTCTTGAAGTTCTTGCCAATGAAATTACATAACTGGAAAAATTAATCCCTAGTCAAAACCAACATTCAATACATTCTACCACATAGGAAAATCTAAATCTCCATCCTTAGTTACCTTCTTTCACACTTCCATGCTAATAGATAAAATGCACCCATTAAGTGTCAGACATGATCCTAGACTATAACCTTCACAAGGCAAAACTATAAGTTGTACCTATGTTGTGTCACACTATAATACATTATGGATAGGTAATGACATAAGAAGGCAACAAGATTAATAGATGGAAATATTAATCCATCATCAAACATAATATATGAAAAAATGTACATACATGTGTTAGTAGAACTATAATACATTATGGATAGGTAATGACATAAGAAGGCAACGAGATTTAATAGATGGAAATATTAATCCATCATCAAACATAATATATGCAAAAATGTACATGTGTTAGTAGAAAGAGGTGTAAGATTTACAATTCATTATTGTAATTTGGACTCCATATATACGATATCAAAAACATCATAATTTAATGTTTGTTTTCATTTTCCATAATTTATGGCCTACCTTTCAAGCAAGAACACACATGTTTTAGAGTCCAATCTATAACAAATAGTGTAAGCTGCAAAGACAAACTTTTCTAGCATACCTTGAACTAAATAAGCAGTATAGGTGCGTTAGTCAAACTAAAATCTAAACAAAATTGAAGTTACGTCACTATAGTGCCATCTCTACCAATAGTGCAACAAGCTCATCTTCTTTAGCAGAATTTGGTGTAGCCTTCTGAGATGCAGGTTGTGTGGTTTGTTTTCTAGAATTGGAGGCAATTTTGTAGCTGGGGCAATTGTGTCTAGTTGCATAAGTTTCTCTTCGAGATCTGCTCCCTCCAATTCCTACAATTCAGCAGTGAGTTCATCCTATTACAGTGAATCCATATTATTATAGAAAAAACAAGAAATTAGAAGGACAAAAGACATAAGATGCGGCTGGGCACTTCACCTACCTCATCAAAATCGGCAACAACACCAATTGGTGTAGATAATTCTTCTTGAATCTGTTTCATGTTCTCTGTCTGTTCATTCATCTCTTCCATGGTTTTGTCCACATCATCAATGTTCCTGAAGCACTGCCAGCAGAAAATATCCAAACAAAAAATTCATATAGAAAAACACCCATACCTCTAAAAAACAGAATACACCATAAGTAGACAAAATGACAAAGAGGTTGACAAGTTGTAGAGAATCAAAAGTAAAATAGAATGTAGGACAATTTTCAAAAGGCAAGAGTTTCTAAAAGTTGATCTATTAAAATGTAGCTTTATATTAAGGTGACCTCTAATAATTATCTTGATTTGACTGGTAGGTCACTCACTATGATAAATATTTTTCAAAATGATCAATGAAGTTAGGATCGATATTAACAAGAAAAATGCAAAGAAATTACTTCTATAGCACTCTTCCTATGCTTAAAAAATATAATATATTTGATCATGATTCCATAAATATATATACTTTGGAGTTTGGAGCAAGATTATTTCTTTCCCATGTGGATATTTATAATGCCAATAAAATGTATGTGTAACATTGCATCCTATTGGTAGCTTATATTATACACTAATCCTATTTTGGCCCTTGTAATTTTCCTGATCTTTCCTATTACATCACAAATAATTAAACCAGAAGTGTCAATCTGAAAGCTTCTGGTATAAACTTTTTGAAATCATTTTTGCATCATCATTCCAATCACACTACATCAATCACACTCCGTAATCCAAAACAAAAAAAAATCACCCCCTTTTTACAAGAAGCTTTCTAATAAATTTCCATGGACTGTAAAACAACATGGTTTTAAACAAACAATGAGCTTTAATGTACTTACGTTGGTTTCTACATTGTTTTCATGGTAGCAGATGAAGTTCTCAGTACATCCATTGTCTATGTTGTAGCTCTTGCACCTTCCAACATAATAATCTGAAATGGAACCCAAAAGTCAGCATACAAAATAATTTCCTTACGATTACATTGTTATCATTCAAGGAGATCCATTTCACTATACAATCAAAAACTTCCAATCTTGACTTGACCTTTATTGGGAACCATTCATTCTGACTTAATCATATACCTGATCGTGAATGTGTAATTGAAAATTTCCCAATTGTTCAACTTGCACCTCATAAAGTCTCTCTCTTCAAACATTCTATAACTGCTGCATGGATCATTCAATTCAAAATTTCAAAGTCAATCAATAAAACCATAATTAAACTTAACTACTTGAGATTTCCATAATCAATCAGATAACCAAGAAACATATCTCATCCTTGTAGCAAAAATAAGGAAAAATAATTTGAACCTAATAGAAGGAATGAAATTATTAGAAGGAAACATATCTCATTGGTAGATCACTTTAGTAATGAAATTAAGAAGGTTAGTCATTCAGCGGTAGAGCTCTCTAGCAACAAATAGGAGGTCTTAAGTTCAATTTCTAGCTGGTCAGTAAAATGTTTAACGTGGTATCAAAGCCCAAGCTAGTAGAGCCAAGCCAAGCGGAGATCCTCAAGCACCTATAGTGTGTCTTAAAGAGAGAGGTGTCAGAAATTTAGCCACGCTTGAGTCGAAGATGAGCCAATCACCACAAGCAGTGGTAGCTCATTGGTAGGTCACTCCAGCAGTGAATTGAATGTCCTAGATTTGACTATAACTAATCTATTTAGATAGCCACAGTTGAAAAGGAAGAGCTTGGAGCTTTTATGAAGAGTGAAGTATGCTATGATCTGTAAAAGAGAAAATATTGAAGGTTTTTGCCAATCAACCTTTGCAACAGCAATAAGGGTTGAAAGGGCAGTGAGGTATTGTTTCCAATGATACCAAATGTAAATGCTGAGTGGCCATAAGAGCCATGAAATACAAGATCAGTCATAATTTGTTAGGTAACAGTATGAAAGCTATGGAAAAGAGGGACAAGGTAAATGCTGCCATAGCTTTCACTATTACACAGGAGTCATAGTCAAGGAATATGGAAATAGTGCATGCTAAGAACATAGCAATCACCTCATGAGTAACAGAGATAAAAAAAACACCATCGTGGACAACATGATGAGTAGAAACTTGCCACTTTTGCATGATGAGCAGATAGACAATGCTGCCTTAGAGAGCAGTGACCAAGAGACTATTTGGTCAGTGACTTTCAGCCCTTAGTAGTGTTTTCATCAATACTCAATAAGTGATTCCCATGTCAAAAGGTAGTGACCTCGAGCATGGCTAGAGACAATGATATCAGCATGATAGTAAAGGAGACTGTTAAAGAGACATCATTGGAATGATGAGTAGAAGGAAACAAAGAGAAGGATAGTAGATAAGAGTGCATGAAAAGGCACTGTCATGATCAAAAGTTGCAGACCTTGAAAAGAATGCAGTCCCAGTAAAAGACAATCATGAATATGATATGACATTCATATGTCATAGATGAAAAATGATGTTTGACAAGGAAAATCAATAAAATAATTTATCCACTGATTAGAGCAGAGGCTAATTTCTGTTATGAGAGACAAAAAAAAGATCAAAGCATGTTCAAGTCTGTGAAGAAGATGTCAAGCGCAGTCCAGTCATCAGTGACCAATGAAAGTGAGAAAATTAAAGTTGCATAGCAAAATAGGTTTGACACAAATTAGTGGCAATATTTGCTTAGAAATGGTGATATTCATAAGGATGGAAGGAAATGATTGCATGTTGAAAAAACATGTATAGAACAGTGCCAAGAAAGCATAAAATCAATGAAATATAAGGCTGTGATTTGCAACAAATAAAGTTGAGGAGGCAGATCACATTATTGTTGTTATATGGTATGAAAAGGAGCAATAGCCGGAATGAAGAGACGAGCATCACAAGTCCCTTGCAGTTCTGTGGATTGAAGGAAAGGTCAAGGGGTACCTCTTGATGGAGTCCAATGCCTAGAATGGACATGCCCAACAAAACAGTAAAGAGTTACAAGGACATGTTGTGAGCAGCAGAGGATAGTTTTGCATACAAATCATCCAAGGACAGGGCAATATCAAGCAGAGTAAGGGTTACTCAGAAGGTTTTCAAGGACCCTCTTCATAGTTTTCTTTCATTGTTATGTTGGGCTCCATGGAGACTTTGGTAGTCATCATGAATTAGTCTTTGACTGTCACTACATTTCTCTAAAAATATTCCTCTTGACTGCAAATGGTCCTTTTTAAATCTTGTTGCCTGATTTAGCTCAAGGATTGCATTATTTAATTGTCATACGATTTCACTATATCGAAACCCTAAAATTGTGTTTTAATGCATTATTTCTAATACCCACATGTCAGACAACGCAGGCATTGAATGTATGACGAAGCTAGTAGAAATTATAGTGACAAAAGAGGACATGAAAGTATAGTGATAAGCATCCTTGTTAAAACTCTATGATGACCAGGATATCTCTGCAAAGAAATTGTGTAGAAAACTATGCAAAGTAGCCCAATTTTCTAGAATTATTACTCGCTCGGATTCATCAATCCACTCGCTATACCTGAAAATATATTCAGTTCACACAGTAGGCCATGCTATTCAATGCCTCACTTAAGTTTTGTACTTTCTAGCTGTAATTGCTTTGTTAATGTAAACAAATTTCTGTGATTCATATGAAGAAGGAATTAATGATTTCCAGAATTGCCAATTTTAGAAATATACACATTTTCTTACATAAACTTCCCCCAAATATGATAAACAGAATGAAGTAGATTCAGAGGGGTTATAGTTTATATCGAAGCTTACACATCAATAGGCTCTCTAAATGCTTTCATGTCCAAGAAATAAAAGGCAGAGAAAGAATATTGAGCGTGGACGACAATTTCAAAAAGATAATGTATAAAAATATTAGCATGGACCTAATGTTCAACAAGCGGATAAAATAGCACTTACCATTTAGTGGTTAGTAAAACTCTCCTGGCATATTCAGCATTTAGCCTCCCCTTTACTCTTATATAAATTCAAAAGGAAAACAAGTCCTAACAAAGTGCATATAACTACAATTGGAAAGCAGTGAGCAAACTAAAGCATCAAATACTTAGTTGAACTAAATATGGAAATTCGAAGGATTTTACTTTTATCCATAAATTAACATAAAGGATGATTATGAAGATTATGAAAACATAGTAAGTGCAATCTTATTACACACATTTCATCAAAGTATGTGAGAACTGAACAAGAATTGTTGTTACAAATCCTGGTGGTGTCTTCACTACATTCTTCCAATTCTCTTCATTAGCAAGGGTTGGAATCACTTTTCCCTTGGCATACTTTTCTAATTTGCACATCACTGCATCATTCATCATCTCCATGCACATTTGGAAGTCCATAATGTCTAACAATTCTGATTGCTTCAGGACTAAAAACAGACCAAGATGAATATGGAATGTATGACTATGCATTGTGAGATTTATAATATGCCACAGCTCACTGGTTCCCTGTTTAGGTGTCTCAGTGATGGGGGAATCATACGTTAATTTCTTGAAGCACATACGTGTTTCCATTCCAGTCTTTCTATCATCATACTCATACATGGTAATGTATCGTGTTTGTACAGAGTCATTATATTGGCACGAGGATTATGAACCAAAGTCCTAGGAATACCTTCATCAACAACTTTGGAGTTCATGATTTGAATGACAAACTTCAAAATGTTTCTGTTAAGATCTTTTGCTTTGGTTCCTTCAAGGTATGGGTATGGTGCACTATTTGTTAAGATGGCCTTATTGGTAGATGATTTATTAAAATCTATGATTATGTCTGCAATCTCTGATGGACCTAGAACTAATTTCTTGATAGTTACATGTCGGTGTAAATATGTAGAGTCTGATCCTATTTGTATCATAGACAACCGGTTGCTTAAAGCCAATGTAAAGTATCTAGCATTGGCTACATTCACAAATCTGAAATTGTATTTTCTTCTCTGCACACTCATGTAAGGCCATGCCTTCCCATTTACTACAATCTGTTGAAAAACAGAGCAGAGAGAATGGATAAGGCAGAGAGGAGACACAGGAGAGAAACAGAGATGGATAATCCTCTATTAATCACTAAGATCAGATAAAGATCTGATACCGGACTGCTTACATAATGCCTCTATTTATAGAGGTCTGAGAATGCTCTAGAATATGTTCTAGAATTCTCCAGTCATACATAATAGAATGGATGATAATGACTGGAAAGATCTAGATGGACTGTGGTTTGTGTTGAGCTGTTGACTTCATTGAATGATTGGGCAGCTGGTCGGCTGGAGTAGTTGGTAATTAATTTATTTTCCAACACCCCCCCATAAATTAATTATCGAATTGTTTTAGATATCCCCCCTTAAGTTAGAAACGATGGGTCCTGGCTTATAGCCTTGTTAGGCACCCATCTACAATTCACTTATCCAATTCTTCACACTGTTTCCCCAATCCCTTACTATTGGGTTTTCACGGATTACCCCTAACCAATGTGCAAGTTTGAAGTACTTTTTTAGTCACCACAAACTTTGCACTCAATTGGTTTTAGCTCACCACAAACCTCACATAAGAAATTAGAAAGTGGTTCAAGGATGACCACGAACCTCACAATAAATGGTTTCAGGATTACCACAAACCAAGCACTCACTGGTTCTAACGACCATAAATCATCATTGCGGGGAAATCATCATCACTCTGGGATTTTTTCGATTTGCACCTGCATGAAAAGTGATTATTGAGTCCATATGAAAAGAAATCCATCTACCGAGATGCATGGGTGCCCAGCTGCTGTACTTGCCAATTGTATAGGAATTGTTTTTGGATAGATGGTTCATCAATAAGGGCCCGTTTGGTTGCACCCCATAAACGGGTTATGCCGCCCATAACCCGGTTATGGGGTGCAATTCCCTGTTTGGATGCCCTTTGCAAGAATGGGAATGTGGATTTGCATGACCCCATTTCGCCGAAAACGTGGATTTCGCAATTCCACCTCAGGAGGTGGAATGACTTTCCAATCCACGGTTATGTGCTCAAATAAATCAAATTTAAACTTCCCGTCGGGTCCGGGCAACTCCACGTTTTTGGATTTAAAATCCCATTTTAATCTTCGGCAACGTCCGCAGATATCCACGTTTTTGGACGCTAGGGTTTGCCGTCCTCTTTCTGCTGCGTGTTTTGGTGTTCGACGCTCGAGCTGCTTTGAACAGGTATTCCTATTGTCCTCCCATTTCTCTGTAGCCATCTCTCTCAATCTTTGACTGGCTTTCCCTTGCCTTATTGATATGCTCTTCAAAAGTTCTCGCATTAGCATTCTCCCTAGAAGATTCAGGGTTCGAGTCTCTGTAAAGACCGTATAATTTTGCATTTTCCTCATTCACTATACCTTGCCCGAGTTTAGGCAGCTGTGAAGTGGCTTCGTGGTACCTGTCCTTGAAACGTTCTTTTG
>MU223974.1:958715-975621 GCA_018584345.1 Thuja plicata | reverse complement strand
GTCATGGCATGACTCGCATGACTCGCGAGTCATGCGAGTCATGACCCATGACTCGCCGACTCATGGAAACGGGTCATCATGACCCGCCAGCCATGACTCGACCCGCGAGTCATCATGACTCGCTTGACTCGCGGCGAGTCATGGAACTCTGATTCCAATTATAGATGGTTGCATACATGTAATTTTTAAAATCATCATTTTATAATGAAACATTTATTTTTATTTTTTAAATATTTTACTCAATCATTGTTATTTATATTACAAATGGTTGGAAATCATCTAATACTTCCAACGATAGTTTTCAAAATTCAATTGACTACATAACTTCATTGCTTCAAAATTTACCAACTATAAGATGAAAAAATCATGTTTACTAAATTAATTTTATTAAATTACAGATGATGTTACTCCATTGGTTGATGAAAATGATGAAGTCTGTGGGAGTTATTGTCATGAAAATAATGTTATTGGTAATGTTAATATCTTTACAATTGTATTAAATAATTTCATGTTTCTAAAAATTAACTAAGCATTCTTTCAATTATAGATGGTTGCATACCTTCAGAAGGTCAAGATTTGCTTGGGGTTGTTGTTGGTGAAGCTCAATGCACAGGTAATTTTCAAAACCACCATTTTTTAATGAAACATAGAATTTTTAAAATATTTTTTTAACTTAATAATTGTTGTTTCTATTACAGATGGTTGGAAATCATCTAATGCTTCCAATGATAACTTTCAAAATTCAGTTGACTCGAAAATTTCATTGTTACAAACTTTAAAAAAAGACATCCATGCAACTTCCGTGGCTCAGAGAACATATCTATGAGACGAATATCACCATGGTTTAGTCCAAATAAAATGCGTAAAACACCATTTTACTTATCAAAAATGTAATGCCATATCTCAAAACTCAAAAAAAAAAAGAGCTAAGGAATGTGAAAATTTGACAGTGCATTCACAAGGGATTGAGTGCTATGCGAATGAAGCTATGATCGCTTACAATACACGCAATTGAAATGGTCTCATCGAAATATGTTGGTAAATCATTTCATCGCTAGCTAATTGAACGTACACATTTATCTTGGACTTCTCACTTGTCACCTATCAACTCAGAGAAGAAAGTTTTAAAAAGAAAAACTTGTTCAAGAAATGACTGTGTTTTGCAGGTATGTTGATTATAATTCATTTCAGCATTTAGTGCATTAGTGGGTACAAATCGCTGGAAGTGTGTTGTAGTGAATAATGAGAAACAATAAGCATGCTAAATCTTTCAAAATTTCTTCAGTTTTTTCCGAAGTTTATAACCAATTTCAGATATCCAGAAATCTAGATTAATATGAGTTGCAAGTTCCATTTTTGTGTGGCAGTTGAGTTTATGGCTTCAACAAAGGTGAAGAAATCTCGGCTTCTGTTAAAAAATTACATTCAGATGGCAAATGAACATAAAATCTAAGGTTGGAAAGGGTGGTTTGGGGAAAACATTTCTTCAAAAAAGGTGAGCCGCCTACCCACCTATGTCTTTCTCTCAAATATAATAATACTCAGAGCATAGAGTGTTTTAAAAATAATTCAACACGATTGTAGGGAAAGAAAAAAAAAGTTCAATGATTGTAGGGAAAGAAATGGGTTTGCTTTCTAAAATTCACAAGAGGAGACAATTTTTAGGTTGTCCAACAAAACAAGGGGGAGAGAGATTGGAGAAAATTTGGATTCTTTAAAGATAGTTTCCCCTATGCCTGGTTTTTTATCTTGTTGAAGATCCACAATCTTGAAAATCACTATTTTGGTATTGAGTTGTTTAATTTGGAAGTTTGGAGGCTCTTTCTAGTTTATTTCCACGTATATGAAAGAGACATTATGTTTATTATGCACAGCTCATTGGTGTGCGTTTGCTGAAAGTATCCCTCGTTCCTAACCTGCCCACTGGTCCTTTTTTTCAGAAATTTCTAATTTTCTTTTCATGTGTTTTATGGCTTTTGTTGTCTATAGCAATCACGTAAATCTGAATGGACAAAATCTTTTTTAAATGGAAGGACAGAAGTTTCGAATATTACTGAAATGTAGCAAGCAAGAAGTTTGTTTATATATATTCATTTGTTTTGCCTGGTTATGAGCTATGAGTCATAGAAAGAGAATTAAACATTCTATTAATATGAATGTTTTTCTTGTATAAGAATGCAACTTATTAGATTTGATCATCAATTTATCACTTAGTGTTGTGTATGTAGGAGAGGTTCATATTTCCAAAGTTTGAAGAATCAAACAGAATTGAAAATTAATTGTAGAATTACAAAGGAACATAATTTCACGGAGTGAGGGGGGAGTGTAATTAGTTGGATCACATGACTGGAAGTTAACTAGAAAATGAATATAAACTCGAGTAAGGCCCCAAAAAATTGTGCTCCAGATTTGGAGGAATGTTACCAAACTACTTGCAACCTATGATGGTTTTTCTAGTTTGATATAATCTGTGTATCAACCTGGTTGTGATTCATGGATTAATCATTACTTGGGATAGTATTGTATTTACAGTTTTCTGCGTAAATTAGTTTGAAAAGTCGTGCATCTCAAGTCCTCCATAGCATACCTCAGAAACACTTCATGGAACATTCTGTACTTCATAAATTGCTTTCATTAGACGAGCAGTCCTTCTAAGTATTTAACAATCATAGGTTTGTCAGCATCTTCCAATGATATCACAGAAGAAATCTAGTGCATGATCCATTTGAGAAAGCATGCCAAGAACCTGATTATGAATAAGACCAAGGATTAGCAAAGTGAACTCTAATGCTTACTACTTGACATAAAACATTTAAGCTTCAAATATTGTATGTCTCTATAAGCATATTTAACCATACCTCATCCCTTAGTGCATATGCTCTGCTGACAATTTGAGCTCCATTGTAGTCATCATCATTATATGCATAACCAACGATAATTAGGACTGAATAGAAAACAAATCTTTGTATGACCCAACAAAGCTGCTAGGATCGTAGGCATTTCAAATCAAGTAACACACATTGACCATGGCTCGGCTATAAATAACAATCAAGCTCAAGGCTCAAACACATATGACATACTTATACATGCATATGTATACTCCAATATGGCTCAAGAGAACTAAAAGATGTGCCAATCGTCAATCATGGTTCTTCTGTTATAGAGTTTGATCAAGTAGTTTACTGTTTTATCTTGTCCATCATGGTCCTTCTGTTATAGATTTTGATCAAGAAATCACTATTTTAACTATCTATTACTGTTTAAATTATCCAATCCTATGTTGAACAAAGCTGATAAAGTTGTCAAGCGCAATATGTTCTGGGTGGGAAATTTGAAATTTAATTTGACTGAAAAATAATATTCTTGTCTAATTCTTCTATTGTGTTTTGGGTTGCAGATGCAGAAGCAACCCTTGCCAGTCAGCTGAATCTCAGGCCTAGGCAAGTGGTTACATGGTTTCAAAACAGGAGGGCAAGGTAACAATTAAGCTTATACCCTTTCTTTTATTGAGAAAAGGCTATCCAGTTCTT
This sequence comes from Thuja plicata, assembly GCA_018584345.1. Lineage (NCBI taxonomy): Eukaryota > Viridiplantae > Streptophyta > Pinopsida > Cupressales > Cupressaceae > Thuja > Thuja plicata. The sequence continues at coordinate 972,091 of MU223974.1, read as the reverse complement.
AGGACATATCAATGCATAAGTTATGCTCATACACTTAACTTATATATTGGTACATCTTAAAAGTTAGATAGCTGTTCTCCTTTTATTAGAGAACATATAGAGTACTAGAAGTGATCAAATTTAACTTCATCCATGGATTTTGCAGGACCAAGTTTAAGCAAACTGTGAATTCTTGAAGAAGAGCTATGAGTTATTAACTGAGGAGAACAAAAGACTGTAGAAAGAGTTAGCAAAAATGAGAGCCCTGAAATTAGCAACAACCTTTTCAATATACACGCAATCACCTACACCAACATTAAGCATGGGTCTATTGGTCAAATTTGGTAACAGTGTCCTTAACAAAACATAATATAAATGAATATACATAGTAGTGATGAAAGGGCTAAGTGCCTCAAACTCATAAACTAATAGGCTAGTGGATGAGCCAATGGGACCTCACATAATTTTCTGATGTACCCAGGTACCATTTGCCATTCTGAAACAAGCCTATTTTGATTTGGTTCCTCAACTTTCACCTTTGATTTATCTATTGTATGCTCCTTACAGTTAAAAGGAGTCAAGGCATGTCCATCATTGGTTGGATGATGGTCCTCTTGCTTAAGTGATAGAGGATGTTTTGGTGGCTGATTCAACCTGGTCCAAGGAATAAAAGAATCAGTACTATTGTTCATCATATCTCCTGATGTGGGAACATTGTACATACCCATATTGTTGTGTGGAGGTTTGGTATTTGGGTTGGCTTCAAGAAAGGAACAATAGTCTTCATTTCCATGATCATGGCGAGAACTAATTTGGCCAGGAAGTTCAAAGCCTGAGAAAGAGGACTTGAGTGCAACTGAATGTGAGGTTTTGACAAGAGATGAAACCAGTGCAGAATTTTAAGCTATGCTGGAAACCCTTTTTCATATCTCTATCCTTTGGTAAGTAGCGTTCTTTTCTTATGTAACCCATAAACACTAAAGAAACAACAATCTAATTGGCGTTATTCATAGTAGTATTTTTGGTGCGGGTTGGCTTTAACCATGTGTATTTTGATTTGAATAATATATTTTAAGTTTTGATTTGTTTCCACCATTTATTTGAAATTATATTTATTTATTGAATAAATTTGTATGATTGTAAACGAGCCATTCAAACAAATAGAATATACTGTTTAGTCTTGTTTCAATGAATTGGAAGAATTACATACATATTATTATTCAATTAAAACAGAGGTGTATTTTAAGAAATCTTTTCTGTATATTTTTTATTTAAACTTCAATGGATTGTGGTGTACTAAGAGTACATTGGGTTTTTTCTCTTATTGTAGTATAGAAAAGTGGGTTGTTCATGATGGGTGTGGCCAATCTTACTATTGCAACAGGTCTATTCTGGCATATAAAAATATCAATTTTCTTTGTCGAATCCAAAGAGGGGCAGTTGGGCAGTTTGTTTGGGTGTTTAAGGTAATGTTTATGTAACAGAATTTATTGCAGGGCTCTAAAATTTTTGTTCACATGGCCAAAAAAAAGTTTGTAAAACAGTGGACGGTATTTTCAACACAGTAGGCTTGTCTATTATTTATTAATTGTAGGGATTTTAAAATTCCAATTTGTAACTTAAAAGTTGCTTTGAGTGTAGATTGACTTTAGAATGCCTTGTAAGCTTTATTAATGGTGGACAAATGTGTTTCATTTCAGATTCTTTAGTTTTCTGGTTGTGCGTTTTTAGATCCATGGAGGAAAAGTTATTATTGTTTGGTCTGGAACAGTGGAGGAATGATTGGAAGAATACGATGTTAGCATTGTATTCTTATTCAAATCTTATGGCATTTTTAAAATGATGTAATAATAAAAATATTTTTATTTGCAGTCCAAAAAGTAAGATAATTTGTATGGCTTGACAAATATTTTCTTTCTATGCTTAGTTCTTTCCTCTTGACAAACAAGCCAAGATTTCTGTGAGTGAAAAGTTATGAATAAGTTGTTCAGTAACTACAAGAAGTGGTCTGAATTTCTTGGTCGGAGGCATAGAGTTTAATGTGAATTATAAAAGATAACTGTATTTGTGTTAATGTAGATAATTTAATAAGTGGTGCAATTTTCTTGGTTGGAGCACAGTTTAATAAGAGTTATAGAAGATAGTTTTATTTGTATTAATGTGCATTCTTATATTAACTACAAGAAGTGTGAATTTCTTGGTTAAAGCACATTCTAATGCAAGTTAAATATGGCTATATTTGTGTTATACATGCATGTGTCAATTATCTTGTATCTATTGAAGTCCAAAATGTTATGTTTAATGCTTTAATCTCTTTTTCATATTTACTTGATGTCTTTAAAAGGTTAGTTGATTATTTTAGCCTTGGTTGGCCAATGGGTGATGATGCTAACTTTTTCAAGACTTCAACAGATACATGATAATTGACACGTGCATGTATAATACTATAAAGTTATAAATAGATGGCTTTCAAATTGGTTAAGATGAAAAACATTTGACATATATAAGTGTTCACTATGTGGAAATGTAGAAGAACAAAAAAATAAAATTGGAAAGATGAATATTGTAGAGATATGTACATTCTAGCATAATATTTCTTAAAGTTTTAGTAGAACACGTACATTACTTATTCTGGCATGATAGGTATGTTTTGGTTTTATTTTTCTTATAACAAGTAAAATCTGGAGTTGCAATAAAATTTATTATTATATTTTAAGTTTTATTAAGAATTATTTGACTTGCACCAAATCTTTTTTATTCTATTATGTTTTGATTATGATGATAGATTGGTTGAGTTGTTACTAATGTTTCACTACCCTTTCCCTATCTATTTTTCTCCTGTGTTCTGTTCCATTATAACATGCATTGTATGTTCTAGATTTCATAACTTATCGAAGCATGATAATTTTATATTCTATGGCCCTAAAAATACAAGATTAGATTATTCTATTGATTTGGTCTTTGGTTACCTCTTGGCCTAAATTTCATTCTTATAATGTGTGCAACAAGTGTTCGAGCTTGTACACAACTACATATGAACTCTCTATTGCAACTATGATGGATATGAGGTAATACTTATTTCTATTGTGAATGGAATATTGTGTTATGTATTGATGGGGAGCTCCCACTCCTAGAGCTTTCTTGCTCTCTACTAGACCTTTTCTTGGTCTCCTTAGGGTTCCTATCACCACCCTACCTAGAGGATTTCAATCTGATCCTCTAACTCACTAGGAGCTCTCCAACAAGTACAAGCTAGCACTAAGTTCCTCTCCATATATCTTCACATCCACGGCTTGTCTTGGTCACTTTCTTTCCCAACTGTCCTATCTTCCTAGTGATAGGATTCCTGACCTTCCTTAGGTCTCTTTCAACTGCCCTAGATCCAATTTTGTGGATCTTTCATCCTAGTTTAAACCCGGTTCATGATTTTTGGTTCTTGTAGTCTTTTAGGCCTAATTAGCCCTCATATTCACTAAAAATATGGATTTTCTCCCAAAATCCCTTAACAACCTTGGGAATTAATTATTGGTTCATTGTGGGTTTTTCCTACTCTAGGATTTCCAAGGTCTTAATTCCCCACTCTGTCCATACACCGGTTTCCCAAGAAACCCCTATTTTCATGGGTTTTAGGGAACATGTACACAGTCTTCGTTTGTTTTGATTGTCTTACCCAACTCCACCGAGCTTCTCCTTGCATCCAACTAACAAGGACTCACCACTCTACATACCCCCTCCATTAATTGGATTCAACCAATCCACTGAGCAAGCTTTCTTGCTACTGTTCCATTCAAGCACCTAACCAGAATGCACTAGCACTTGCCTAAGGCTTGATGCTAAAATTGCTTCCCCTGCACAAAACGCCTCCACAAGCTATATACATAATGTACATGGAGTCCCCTACTTGAATCCAAGAGGCCATAGGAATTTGACCACAGGAATTCAAGAGGGAGGCATATTTACATAGTTGTCTCAAAACCAGACAACTAAACAGAAGAAATGAAAGAATTTGCAAAACCTTAACTAGTAACACGAAATGATCAAATCAATGCAACAACAAGTAAGTACATGCCAAAATAGAAGTTCTCAATCCATTAAACTATCACTTTCAATCCATTAAACAACTGGATCAAAGCACTGTTATCAAAATATAGTCCAATTCACAACTTCGTCACACACAGTCCGTACAAAATGACAATTAAATCTTGGATTAGGGTTTTTTTTTACACCTTATATACCTTATTCCCACATGTCTGGACCCTCATGTCTGGATTTGGGCACCATTAAAGCCCTTTCCTAGTTTTTAGGAAATGTTGTCATGACAACTTTGCAAAATTGCAAAAGTTGTCATGACAACTTTTACATCTTTTGCTCAAATGTCAAATTGTCACTTCCAATGCCCCAACTTGGTCCTAAAACTTATCATATGACCTTAAAACACTCTAAACCACCAAAACCATTATTGTCACTCCATTTTGAAGTTTTGGTCAACTTTTTGACCATTTGGTTGACTTTTAAGGACATAGAACCCTAGGTACAACTTGACCTCACCAACTACTAAAGACTAATCACTATTGACTCTAGACACATAATAAACACACTTGGGACTTTATAACTTATTCCTTATTAACTGGTGGTTGGCCAAACCAACCTACAGGCCAAAATAACAAAAAGATCTATCAAAGACCTTAGGGTGCTCCTGCACCAAGTATTATGACTAGTTGATTCTATATACAAATTATCTCAATCTCTATATAATGTTAGAGTAAAATAGAATTTCAATGGAGTATTTATTTGTGAAAAATGGTGGGAAGCTTATCTACATTTGCTTCTATAGTTTGAGGTCATTAAACATAGCTTGTACTTTGAGATCTGAAATATAATCATCGAAGATTAATCTGAACTTTTATTTATTCTTAAGAAAATGGATAATCTATGGGGACTCAACAATGGCTTACTTAGATGGATTACAAAAAGAAAATGGTAGAACACCCATCCTCAACTATGTTTCTTCTTCTTGGTCATGATTTTGTTTTATATATTTTGTGAATATGGTGATTGTAGACCTGAAAGGTAGTGCAAAGAGGTTCTGATTTGGGGGACATAGTAGCATGCCCCTTTTTGCTTGTTGCTTCATAAATATCGTTCTACTATGAGTTTAGGCTTTTCAGGGAATAATTATTAGAGTGGGATAGTTTGATTTAGAAACCAAGCAAAGTCCATAATACATGCATTTGATTTTTAAATTTAAGGATAAAACTTCATTTAGGAGCCTAGATCCTAGTGCATTAACCATTTTTTACTAGAATTGGGCACTCAGTTTTTAACTTCTCATTGCATGTGGAGAAAGAGATGTCATCCAACATGTAGAAATCTTGTGCATTATCTTCCCCTGTTAGGTAATTCGGATCCATAAATGTATACCCTATCACATGTCCAACATCAACCCATAATTGAGATAGGAAGAATAGATTGTTATTCAAGTCAACCTAAATATGCGTGATTCATTATCTAGTGCCCATGCATTTTTTTTTACTCTCACCCTTTAAATAGTGAAAAGGTATTTATTTAAATTCATCCACGGGTAGGAACTTCCATCCACACCAAGACAAATCAAAAATTTTTGTAGAGCATTTTAAGAATCCCACAGTTTTGTTCACTAAAGGATTTGCAACCTATGAACCATGGACCCATCAAGTAGTAATTTTATTCAGCCTAGCCATGAGATTGTTTTATCCTTTTGGTGAATCTTATGTTTGTTGGAGATTTGCTTCTGTGCAAATTGTTGATTGTATGTTTGTCATTCATGACAACATATATATACAACAGTGTTCTATATGCAGTTATTAGTACAGGTGTTTTGGAGCCTCGCGTGTTTATTTCCATGGTATAGACATGTTCTGGTTGCTATGTGCATTCACGCAGAGTCAGATATGCAGTTTCAGTGGAGTTATGTTAATCAGTTTTGGCAGTTACAATTTCTGAAGATCATCTGTGAAGAGCCGACGTAATTACATTGTTTCTTGAGTTGTGCCTATCTTTGGGATATGCGTGTTTGTATTCATGTTTAGTTATGAGTTAACGATAATTATCTAAAGGCGCTAAATGTGTTCTAACAAAAGCGGGATGATTGAGTCAATTTGGTAGAGTCGACTATGTGAAGCGTCGCGTCTATTCAGTTTGAGTTGTGTGGTTCTAATCAGGTTGTGTGCTTGATTTGGCCGACTAAAGAAGTATTAAAGTGACTCCTAAAGCCGACTAAGATCACATCTTTTAGGGAAGATACTTATAGTAGTTCATTTGTTGAACGCTAAGTGTGAATGAAAAGAGGACAAACAGAAAAAGTACAGAACAGATTGTTCATTGTTTTGGGATAGTAAAGACATTTCATTCATCAAGAAAAGATCTATGTGAAGAAGAAGTGAAAGCATACAATACACTAGTACTGATCAAGACATCAGGTCCACTCAAACAATTTAATTATCAGATATAGTGCATATCTATTTTACTGAAGGTTGCAACCCTCATCATTTTAGCAGTGAGCTTTTTGGACAGTGAGTCCTCACCTCTAACATGGTTATTTGTAAAAGACTCCTAACAGGGTCAGACCCTTAACCAGGTCACTGTACTTATTGCATTGTAAAGAACAACTCCTAACAGGGTTGCAAGATCTTCTAACATGGATAAATATACTCAAGTATAGTTTTTTGTGGGTGCTAAGTCCCACCAGGGTTTTTACCTATTTGGTTTCCCCGTAACCAAAATTGTTGTGTACTATCTTGTGTTATCTAAATGTGTTAATGATTGATGTTGTTCCTGTAATTAATTGAAGAAAAGAATTAAACTAGTTGATAACTGATTCACCCCCCTCTCAGTTATCCTTTGGGACTATTCCAACAATTGGTATCATAGCCAAGTGCCTTGGAGAGAAAGCCTAACAGCTTAAGGTAGATCAAATGGCATACTTCAGGAAAGAGAGTCCTAAGTTTGATAGAGAGAACTATCTTGACTGGAAGAACAAAATGATAACACATCTTCAGTGCATTAGTTTTGAGATCTATGAGATTGCCACTCATGCAATTGATGTTCCCACCTTGAAAGACCTTGCAGAAGAAGACTCTACAATTAAACAAAAAGAAGTATTCACTCAAAATGCAATTGCCAAGGAGGCCCTAATCAGTGCCCTATCTGACAGTGAATTTTCTGAGATCAAGAAGGCAGAAAAAGCATATTCAATCTAGAAATACTTAGAAGATATGTTTGAAGGAGACATCCAAGCAAAGAATGCGTGCAGAAAGATATGGAAGAAAAGATACAATAATTTAGAGATGCTACTTGAAGAGAACATCAGAGCTTACAATCAAAAGATTAATGAAACAGTATCAGGTATCAGGAACAATGGTGGATAAATTTCAAAGGATGATATAATAGACAAACTGATGACCACATTGACAACAGATTATGAAAGCAAGATTAACATTTTGGATGAAACCATGCAATTCTCAAAGGACTTCAAAAGAGAAACCCTGATCAGTAAAATATCCGCATTTGAGATATCAAGATTGAAGACAGAACCTAAAATGGAAACAACCTTCAAAGCCTCAGTCCATGGTAAGAAATCTTTAGGCAACACTAATAATAATGAGAAGGAAGAAGTTGATACTGAACTAGAAGAAATCATTGCTATGATTGATAAGAAGGAAATAAAAGGTAAAGGGAAATATGGACATCTACCATTCAAATTTTTTTCATGCAACAAAGTTGGCCACTTTGCATCCAAGTTTCCTACAAGAGTCAAGAGGTTCAGATCAAATTACAAGCCCAAATACACTAAGGAATGCTATCATGCTGAAGATGGTGTAATTGATGATGATTCAGGAGAAGACAAAATTGGATTCATTGCCATTAAAGACATTGAGAAAATGCTTGAGGAGATGGACATTGAAGATGAAAAAGAAGCACAAGAATTAGCATTAGTTTCCAAAGCATACATTAGAACAGACTGGATCATAGATAGCGGGTGTTCACATCACATGACAGGTGACAAAGATAGATTTTTACATCTAGATAAGTACAAAGGTGGCATGATTATATTTGGAGATAACACTCCCAAACCTATCATAGGCAGAGGTTCTATTACCTTAGATGAAAAGAATAAAACAAATGATGTTCTTTATGTTGATGGTTTACATCACAACCTTCTAAGTGTTGGACAATTGCTTGACAAAGGATATCAGTTGGAATTCAAAGACAACATGTGCATCATTAACAACAAAGAAGGAGACATGATTGCATCAGGCTCAAAGACCAAAGGTAATGTCTTTCAGCTCAACTCTGAAGTAAGTTGTTTTGTTGCAAAAGTGGATGACAGTTGGCTACGACACAAGAGACTTTGTCATATCAATTTTGACAACATAGTAAAGATAAGTAAGGTAAAGGCAGTAAGAGACCTTCCAAGTATTGCAAGACCAATTGATACTATGTGCAGGGAATGTGTGATGGGGAAGCATGTGTGGACCTCATTCAGGAGTAAACAGAACTCTGCAGAGAACAAATTAGATCTGATACATACAGACCTACTCAAACAAGATCATACTATGGAGAGAGGTATTTCATTTTGGTTGTTGACGATTTCTCAAGGATGATGTGGGTTGCGTTCTTAAAAGACAAATCTAAAGCTTTTGAGAAGCTCACAGTATTCAAAGCTAAGGTTGAAAATGAATCTAGATTAAAGATAAAATGTCTGAGATCAGATAGAGGAGGAGAATTCACCTCTGACCAGTTTTATGACTACTGTGAAGAACATGGAATCGAAAGACAGTTAAGTGCACCTAAAACTCCTCAGCAGAATGGGATTGCAGAAAGAAGGAACAGGATAATACTTGACACAACGTGCACTATCATGATTGAAGGAAAGGTTTCCCATACCTATTGGAGAGATGTGGTCAATACAACAATCTATACTATCAATAGAATCCAATTAAGGTCAGGCGTAGACAAGACACCTTATAAACTTTGGTTTGGTAATGTACCTATTGTAAAATACTTCATAATCTTTGGAAGCAAGTGCTACATCAAGAGAGATGACAGTATTGGCAAGTTTGATGCTAGATGCGATGAAGGTATTTTTCTTGGTTACTCTACTAAAAGCAAAGCCTATAGATGTTTTAATCTAAGATTGAAGATCATTGAAAGTACTCATGTAAAGATTGATGAGAAGTTTATGATTCAAGAAAGATACTATGAATGTGCTCCCAAGATTGAAGATGAACCTAGACCTATCAGTAAGGACACAATTATTGAAGAAATGTTTGACTACATATTGATTTTTCATGCAACAATTCTGAACCAAGTCAAGAAGAATCACAGATTACAGATGAGAATGTCACTCCTAAAAACTCAATATACACATCTAAATACCACTCTAAGGAAGACATCATTGGAGATTAGAGCGCTAAAGTCTTGACAAGATCCAGAGCACAAAGTTCAACTATTGATGAAGAGGTATGCTTACTTTCTCAGATTGAACCCTTAAGTGTTGAAGATGCGTGCAATGACTCAGATTGACAAAGTGCTATGCAAGAAGAATTGGATCAGATAATCAAGAATGATACATGGGAACTGGTCCCTAGACCTCGTGACAAGAATGTGATTGGAACAAAGTGGATATTCAGAAATAAGATGAATGAAGAAGGTACAGTGGTAAGAAACAAAGCAAGGCTGGTATGTAAAGGATATGCATAGAGAGAAGGAATAGTCTACACAGATACATTTTCTCCTGTGAGCAGACTGGAAGCTATCAAGTTTTTTTTGGCCTATGCAACACTCAAGAACTTTAAAGTATATCAAATGGATGTCAAGTCAGCTTTTCTGAACAGTGACTTGAAGGAAGAAGTTTACATAGAATAGCCTGAAGGATTTAATCTATCAGACAAACCAGACATGGTATGCAGACTAAAGAAAGCACTTTATGGACTTAAACATGCCCCAAAAGCATGGTATGAGAGACTTGATGGTTACTTAACAAAGATAGGATTCAGAAAAGGAGTAGCAGATTGTAAATTATTCATAAGAGAGACAGATGAATGATTATTACTTGTTGCTATTTTTGTTGATGACATTATCTTTGGAGGTAATGACAAGCTTAGTGCAGTTGGCATTGTTGGAAGTTTTGCAACTGAACCTAAACAAAATCACCTAATGAAAATAAAAATAATATTTAGATACTTAAAGGGGACTATAGACTATGGTTTATGGTATCCTAACTCAGAAAATATACAACTTAATGTGTATACAGATGCAGATTGGGCAGGTTGTGTTGATGACAGGAAGAGTACCTCAATAGGAGCAGTATTTCTTGGAGACAGGTTGGTTACTTGGACAAGCAAGAAGCAAAACTGTATCTCTCAATCGATAGCAGAAGCTGAGTATGTTGCAACAACACTGAGTTGTTCAACAATGGTTTGGATCAAACATATGATTAAAGACTTTGGTATTCAGATTGATTATCCTATTGTTATTCATTGTGATAACACTAGCACTATCAATATGTCAAAGAACCCTGTGATGCACGCAAAGAAAAAACACATTGAAATCAAATACCACTTTCTAAGAGAAACAGTTGCATATAGAGAAGTAAAGCTCGATTATGTGAGCACTAAAGAACAATTAGCAGATATTTTTACAAAGCCTTTATCAAAAGATACTTTTGAGTATCTCAGGGAGAAGCTAGGAGTAATTCCCTTTCCTGAGTCTGATTAGAATTTGCAGCATCGGTCCTTGGTGACTGATGAATGGTTGACTAGTCTACTGCTGGAGTAGTACCTGTGCTTTATGATGTTTGGCACCCTTTTCCATTGATGTCAAAGGGGGAGTATTAGTAAGGGGGAGTATATAGTCATGAAAATGAAAACACAGCCAGAAGAGCAGCAACTGTGAAGAGGAACCCTTGATGAGGATATTGAGAAGATTTTAAAAAATGAGGATACTTTGGGTTGATGGTATTTTTCATAGCATATGTTGCCATCAATGTCAAAAGGGGGAGATTGTTGGATATTTTCTTCTCTACAAATTGTTGATTGTATGTTTGTCATTGATGACAACATATATATACAACGATCTTCTATATGAAATTATCAGTACAAATGTTCTGGAGCCTTGCATGTTTATTTCCATGGTATAGACATGTTCTAGTTGCTATGTGCATTCACGCAGTCAAATATGTGGTTTCAGTGGAGTTATGTTAATCAGTTTTGGCAGTTACAGTTTTTGAAGATCATCTGTGAAGAGCCGACGTAATTACATTATTTCTTAAGTTGTGCCTATCTTTGGGATATGTTTTTTTGTATTCATGTTTATTTATGAGTTAACGATAATTATCTAAAGGCGCTAAACATGTTCTAACAGAAGCGGGATGATTGGGTCAATTTGGTAGAGCCGACTATGTGAAGCGTTGCATCTATTCAGTTTGAGTTGCGTGGTTCTAATCAGGTTGTGTGCTTGATTTGGCCGACTAAAGAAGTATTGAAGGGACTCATAAAGCCAACTCAAATCACATCTTTTGGGGAAGATACTTATAGTAGTTCATTTGTTGAACGCTAAGTGTGAATGAAAAGAGGACAGACAAAAAAGTACAGAATAGAATGTCTGTTGTTTTGGGATAGTAAAGACATTTCATTCATCAAGAAAAGATCTATGTGAAGAAGAAGTGAAAGAATACAATACATTGGAACTGATCAAGACAACGGGTCTACTCAAACAGTGCAATTATCAGATATAGTGCATATCTATTTTACTGAAGGTTGCAACCTTCAACATTTTAGCAATGAACTTTTTGGACAGTGAGTCCTCACCCCTAACAGGTTTATTTGTAAAAGACTCCTAACAGTGTAAGACCCTTAACCAGGTCACTGTACTTATTGCATTGTAAAGAACAACTCCTAACAGGGTTGCAAGATCTTCTAACAGGGATAATTATACTCAAGTACAGTTCTTTGTGGGTGGTAATTCCCATCGGGGTTTTTACCTATTTGGTTTCCCCATAACCAAAATTGTTGTGTACTATCTTGTGTTATCTAAATGTGTTAATGATTGATGTTGTTCTGTAATTAATTGAATAAAAGAATTAAACTAGCTGATAATTGATTCACCCCCCCCTCTCAGTTATCCTTTGGGACTATTCCAACAATGTTGTCCCAACATTCTCCAATTTTTAAATTCAAAAACATCTTAATGGTAAAAAGACATCTATAAAATAGAGGATGGTAAAAAGGCATCTATAAAATAGAGGAACAAGCATTTCAATATAGATGCAAAACAAAGAAATAAACATTTCAAAATAGGCTTATAATGTTGACAATCTTTATGGAATGTACTTTTAGGCTTAACTAAAATTGCCAACTTGGATATTAATGTGATCAAAGCGAAAATCCCCATTGTCATAAAGGTTAGGACATTAGCATGATTAAAAACCCCACATACATATAAGCTAGCAGGTAGAATGAACATTTTAAAACCCTTAGGGAGAAGGTATTAGGTTATCTTTGTGTATAGTCTTAAAAAGTAAGCACTTGCTTTTGTGTTCATTTTGGGACCATTTTAGTCCACTTTAGTGTGTTCCTTATGTTAGGACCACACATTGCACCTAATTGCATACATAATTTAAATCAAGGTCCTACCTTCTCCTTCAATCTTTCTCAAAACTCTAAGATGGCTCTAGTTCCTATGCGTAAGTTTCCATTTACCCATCCATTCACATAATTCATTTCCCACTTGGGCCCCATTTTGGCAATTTCAAGATTTGGATGCATTTATGATCAATTTTCCCTACCTTTTTCATTTTTCCTTGAACAACTTAACACCTCTTGAATCCTGCAACTTTACCTCAAAATTTACACCTTTTGGGTATATGTCGAAGCTGGTTCGACCTATACCATGTATAGGTCAAACCGCTTTTGACCTATACCTTGGGGGTTGAATTTTGGTGGGTTTCTGGCCCTATGCAAAGTATTTTCATTTCCCTCAAGGTGTAGTCAACCATCGTGAATTTGGACGCTGGAATCACTATAAAATGAGGCCCCTTCCCTTCATTTTGATATCCATGATATACATCTAGGTCAAGAAATCACATACACTCTCAAGCATTCAAGCAAGTTTTCATGAATTCAAGGAGTTTAAGTAAGCAATCATCCATTGAAGACATCCATCAATCATTCAAGTTCATCCATCTTCATGCATTTCCTTCTGTAAATCTATCTTCTTTCTTCATAGGAAGTGTTAGCACTGTATCAAATTTTTTTTGAATCCCTTGGTCTTGTTATTTTCCTGGGCTTTCTTGTTTTCAAAATCTTGAGTTTTACCGCTCAATTTGAGTCTATCACTTTTTCAAGTCATATTTCATC
>MU223974.1:948601-958615 GCA_018584345.1 Thuja plicata | reverse complement strand
GTTAAGTGTGCTAAGGTAGATATATAAGGTATATCTATGTTTGTGTCAGATCTTGTAATTGCTTTCAGTTGTTGTCCTTAATCATGATGTTTTAAAACCATTTATATATGAATCCATGCCCTAGGATCGAACACTGGTCTATTTTTGTTTCAATGAGATGACTATCATCATTTAAATCAAAATCTTTATTTTCAGTTTGGTCTGTTTCAGTAAAAGTTACAGTGAACAATTCCTGTAATTCCACCAATAGCAAGCTTGAATAATTTAGTGATTTCATTATTCTTAAGCTGTTAAGGGTATTCCCGCCTGAGTTTGTGGAGCTCGAAGTGCAGAAGGTTTCAAAACCTTGTTTCTGTTATTCTAATCTATGCTGAATCAGTGTTAGGGATAAATAGAGTGAACCCTCAGAGGGTATTTTTATATCAGCAAGAAAAGGAACCAACAGGAAGCAAAGGAGTTGGTCGTCAAGTGAGGAGATCTACATTCATCCAAGCCTTCCTCTTCTTCAAATCCAATATTGAGGCAAATTACAAGCATCTACTACATGAGGTTTTGTCTTACATGATTTCCTTTTTGTTTTTGTGTTGATTCAAGGCTATTGCATTAACATGTTTCATCTCATATAAGTGCAATTGCATCTATATGGTATGATACATTTCCATTGCTAAATTTAATCTCTTCTACATTATAACATTTCCTTTATTTCAATTCAAAGTTAATTTCTAAACAGGGGCTTGACAAAGGGAAGCCCTTCTCCCCAAAAATTTCCCCTGCTCTCTTGTATGTAGATGCAAGCTTTGAAGTGCAGATACAATTACAGATCCGAGAAGATAATCTTAAGACCTTTCCATATCCACTTCTATGTTCTGAATTTTGACAGTATCAGGTATAGGTTGAACCTTCAAACTATACCCAGGTATTCTGAGTGCAGATTGTGTTATAGAGATGGAAAGACAATCATAAGACTTGCCTAGATCAACTTTAATGTTTCTAATTTTGACCATCTGAGGTATAAGTCAAACTTTCGACCTATGCCTAGGTATAGGTTGAACCACTTTCGAACTGTTCCTAGAGCAGAATAGAGAATTACAAGATTTGGAAATTACGTCATTTTGGGATTCCAACAAAAAAAATTCAGCCTCTAAATACCCCCTTCTACTTTCATTTTCAGGAGCACATGTTCCTACATCTATACCTTGCATCTACTTTGATACATTAGATTAGATCTGCTATTGCATCTTGCTAGTAAGTATATCTTCTTTAGTCATAAGCATAAGATCTCTTGCCATCTCCTTTCCTGTCTCACAAAGAATACCCTAAATCCACCTTCTAGCTAGATCTTACATTTGTATTCCTTCATCCTTTTTGGGTTGTACAAATCAGATTTAGCACAAGGATTGGATTTTGGGTCTTCTCATGTATGTGTAATTTGGTGGTTTACCCTTGATCACCATTTTATACTATACATTTTGGTGAACCTGACCCTTTCATGTATTATATTTTCTAATTTGATAGTTGATCTCTTTTGCATATCTAGATCTACTTTATATACATTGTGTTAGTCATTACATCTTTGCATCTTTCCTTTGGTGTTTAGTTTACCTATACATCAATTGCATTGTTTAGTATATTTGCATTGTGAAAAAAAAGTGTTTCAATTGATTCTTAGAATTCATTGCATTTTGTCTAAAACAAAAGGAAACACAAAAATATTTCAATCATAGTTATTGCATTTCATTTTCAGTGGAATTTTTATTTTCATTTGCTTCTTCAATTTGAAGTTTTTTTCAAGAGCTTGAGGATGAATTAGTTCTTCCTATCATTGATTCCCATAATTTTCACCGTCCCAAAATAGATCCCAACCCTAAGGACATTGTGATTACCAACATTCCTTTTAAAGATATCCCTCTTACCAAAGAGGCCTTCAATACCAATGATTATCTTTCTTCTACCTTTTCTCTTCCTTATAAGGATCATTTGGTACAAGAGGATGATGACATGACTATTTCTCCTAATAGTACACCACTTCCTATTAGTTTCATTGATATTCCTTCTATAGATGAGGCCTTGATGAGTTATGTTTGTCCTTCTCCTAAAAATATCTTTGAAGTAGAGGATGACATTCGTGAGGATCTTCCTAAGGAATTTTTTGAACTTAATGAACTTAATCAAGTCAATACTATTCAACATACCTCTCAAACCAAATATAGAATTGGTGTAAAAGGTGTTCATGCACTACTATACATTGATGACCTTCTTTTCACAAATCCAACCTTAGAACATGATCCTAATAAAATTGACTCTATTCAATCTCCATTTCCTTCTTCAATTCTTTCTCTCATACAAATAAGTGGTTCATCAACTCTTCCAGATGATGATTGGGGAACCTTAGATTTCATACCAACGTTCCATAGCAAGGACCATACCTTTGAATTTGAGAATAAAAAAGTTCTCTATCTACTGGATGTGTGGATATTGATTGGTCCTCTTTAGATTTAAATCCACTCCCACCTAAAGGATCACCTTATCTTATTGATACATCAAACTTTCCTAATGAGCAATGTTTTTCAAAAGAATCCTTAGGTGTCCTGCCTTCTCATTTGCCTAATCAATATATACATCCTCCTCCTAATTTATCCTTACAATAAGAGTCTATTTTGTTTGAGCTTCCTAAGGTCAACTTAATTACTCTTCCTTTGAAAACAAGCGCAAAAATAGAAAACATAAACAAGACAATTCTTCCATTCGTATATTTCATCAAATTCATGGCCATAAGACTAGTGAATGTTACGATTTGAAGTGTAAAATTCAGGTGTTCATTGATTTTGGTATGACTCAAATGACTTGCAACTATGAATGACACCTTTTTCATGATCATTCAACCTAATATGTCTACATTCCTATTATGTTGCTCCTCACTATAAGACATTGCTAGCCTATTCTTTGTGGGCTCATTGTCATAATTTGTGAGCAACATAGAAGTTATTTTTCCTTGTCTCCTTACTTTGGGGGAAAGGGTTCTATTTCACTTTCATCCTTATCTCAAAGGATCCATTTTCTCTCTTTGTTGACTTGTTTCTTTTATAAGATGAGATTCTTTCTTGCATGCATTTTTTATTTTACATAAGGATATTCTCTTTTTCAGGAGATAGACATTCCAAGTTGTAACCTTACGCTTTCTTGAAAACAAATGTCTATTACAAATAGAAACCACTTAAGGAGCATAATGTGTCCTTCCTCTTTGTCTCTTCTTTCACCATGCCTCCAATATCCCTTGTGGACTTGCATATTTTATAGTATATTGTTCTTACTTGCATGAACTTGTTGTTTAACACAAGGATATTTACATCCCTAGTTGCAACCTTATGCTTGCTTGAAAGTGCATATTTATTAAACAAGATCTATGATCACTTGGAGCATATATTGGGTTTTCTTTCTTTCTCCTTCTTTCGAGGATCCTTTATCTCTTTGTTGTTCATTTATTTGTAGTATGATGTCCTCCCATGTATGGACTTGTTGGTCAAGATATTTCTCTCCTTACAATCTCTTCCTTACTTGGAAGTGCATAAATTGTACACTTGAGGTCACCACTAAGTAGATATAATGTGACATCCTTCTCTTCCTTTCATCTCTATGGATTTGTTATTACTTCATGATGGTACATTCTTTTTGGCATGAGATATTTTGTTTCATGCAAGATCCCAACATCTCTGCTTAACAATCATTTTCATGTCTCAAAAGACGTGTCTATCATCTAATAATTATTCATATCATCATTTCATCTTTCTTTGATGACTTGCTTACTTTATATGTGATGTCTTTTCTAGCATATATGTTTGTTTTACATTATGAGTTCTCTCTAATGTGCCACTTATTTTATTGAATTGTGTATATTTTATAAAGTGTCTTTCAGTAAGGGCGTATTATAGATTTTATATTAGCTTCACACTTGGGGGGAAAGGTTTCTTGTACATTCTTTCTCTATTTTGTCTAAGGATATAATTTTGTTAGTACAGTGGCATTTTTTTTATTATGTGAAATTATTTTCCTATAAAGAACTGCTTGTTTTGATTGGGATTTTCTCTTATACAAGAGGTGTGAATCTTTGATCATTACCTCTTCTTTATTCACAAAAGTATGTTCATTATAAACACATTCCCTTACTTTGTGTTTCAAGGTTTTTCATCCTTCATCAAGAATCCCTATTTCACCTAGCGATAGGGAGCTAAATGGGTGCATTTTTGTTATCTTCCCCCTCTTTGCCTTGAAGATGTTAATTTTGGTCAAGCACTCCTCTTGAAGGTAGATATTGTGTTAACAAGATCTCATCGTTTCAAGGGTCTCTTCTCACAAGCAAAATATCCTTCACAATTATCTATTTTCTTAGCCTATAAGAGTTAACATTCTTATCTAAGTTTATGGTATGCATTTTTGTTTTAAGGATATCTCCTTGTTGTTGGAGGTAGGTATCCTTTATTCTCTTCCTTATAATTTCTACTACGTAGACATCATAAGGAGGGGGGCATACATACATCCTCCCTTGTACATACTCTTGCACATTTTTCTTATGCATTTTTACATATAACCAATCCCCATGGATATAGTGGATCTATATCCATCCATGGGGTGCACATATACAAACCAATCTTCATGGATATAATGGATCCACATCCATCCATGAAGTGCACATATACAAAAAAATATTCATGAAAATAGTGGATCTGTATCCATTCATGAAGTGCACATAGGAAAATTTGACATTAGGTATGAGTTTTTAGATAGAACTGACTAGCATGGCATAAGACCTGCTAGAACTGTCAATCCTATCTTTTGTGTGGCCCATAGTAAGACATACAATCTTACTGGGCATGGTGGTCACACTTTGTGTGGTTCACAGTGAGACATACAATCTTACTGGGAAAGGTAATCTCTCTCTCTCTCTCTCTCTCTCTCTCTCTCTCTCTAGGCCAAAAGTTCTAGTTTTACATAACATGTACAGGTTATGATAAATTATGAATGTTGTCATTAGGTTTACATAACCCGTATGAGTTATGAGAAATTGTGAATATTGTCATTAGGTTTATATAAATGGTAGAGGTTATGAGAAAGTCTTCATATTCTAGTCCCAACAGCCTAAAAACAAGCATTGCAAGTTATTTGATGATCCCACTACTGTTGCACATGATTTTCTACGACAGTAACACTTAGGTTTTTTTTCTTTTTTGTCAATTTTGCTTTGAAATGATTGATTTGTCTTGTATTTTGGATTCTTTTTAAGGTTATTTTATCATTGTTACTTTAGATTATAATAAAATGATGCTCATTTGTTGTTTTTCTACTATTTTATTGTGGATTGTCATCATGATGTTATGTGTAGGACAATCAATATCAAGAATGAGAAAGAACAAGAGAGGATTGATTGAACAATGAGAGGCAACAAAGGAAAGACAAATGGGGCATATGAGGAGATTACATGAAGATGCACCATCTAATGCACCTAATGAAAATGATGAACATTCAACAATTGAAAATGATATGATGAATGCACCAAATCAAAATGATCACCATACACCAATTCAAAAGCATGTGATGAATGCACCTAATGAATGTGATTAACATACACAATTTGAAAATGATGTAATGAATGCACATGTTAATGAAATTGAAGAAGATATACCATTTGAATTTGATGTGATTAATGCACATAATGCACCTAATGAAAATGAAGAGCATGCGCCAATCTTAACACCTCCTAGAATAATTCGTAGAAAACCAAAGTTTCTAATAGACATTGATGAAAATATTGTGAATCCAATGCATGATAAATTTTTTGAAAGAACTTGTAGAAGAATGGTTAGAAGAATTTGGAATAACTATTTTGAAAACTTAAATCAAAGTGGAAGATGCCAATTAGTTTTTGAAATGATTAAAACTCTGAAATTTAGAGAGACAATAAATTTTCTTGGGTTAAGAACATCTAAATATAATAGTGAAAGAGCCAATGTGAGAAATTGTTTTGATGCATACCAAGCCATTGGTTATAAATCATGCTCTAAAGATTCTATTGTTACTCGTTGTGTCCTCACATCAACCATAATGGGAAAGGAAATGAACAAATTTTGTTTAATAAGAAAAGCAAACAAGTCATTAAGCATAAGTAGAACCACATTACACCATGCTTTAGATAGGCGAGAGAAAATTGAGGATCCTAACAATAATTCTCTTTGGGAATTCTCGGGTAGACTCCCATGCAAGGACAAGTTTGTTGTTGATGCACTAAGAATGGTAATTGAGAAATATTGGCAAGACAACACAAGAGTTTCACCAAACCAAAGAGATGGTTTTAGAAGGCGAATTGGAATTAGAAATGGTGAGGCACATCCAAAATACTATTTAGATATGACTTAAACACAATTTTATGAAATCTTTCTTCAAAGCTTTCCTCATATTAAAATTAGTCAAAAAAATTATGAGATGACAAAAGCATTTTATGTTAAGCTTAATCATGCACGTACTACATGTTGTTGTAGGGTTCATGTTGAATTTTCTATACATTATGATATTTATCATTGTATATGTGGTACTTTGCATGCTAACAATGTTTTGCAGGAATGTGGTCTACAAAAACCTCCTAAGTCACCGAGAGAATTTGTTTCAAGTGTACTATGTAAACGATATGATGGGTGCATTAATTATAAGATGATGTGTTTGAAAGGATTTTTTCCTACATGTGGTGGTTTACAAAAGTTGCATTGTTAGAATGTAAAAAGATTAAAACTAATGCAAAGAATAGATATCTAAACTATGAATGCAAATGACTAAAATCAAAATAGCATCATAGAGTTAGTATCCACAAAAGAAATGCAAATGCTTGAAGAAAAATAGCATTGAGAGGATGCTAAAGAAAAATATGGTGAATACAAGCTAGGTAGCATGCTTATATAGAAAGGAGAGAGGTGGTTGTAAGCATGCTCACCTAACCAAGCATGCTCACCTAACCAAGAAATCTCACCTAACCAAGAATTCTCACCTAACCAAGCATGATTACTTAACCAAGCATGCTTTATTTAACCTAAGCAAGATTAATAAAAGGTGTAGGAAAAACCTAGGAATAAAGGGAAAAATAATAACCCAACTAGGAAATAAAACCTACACTAACACCCCCCCTTAAGCATATCTTAGGTGGATGCAGAGATGATGAGTCCTAGCAAATGAGGCTATGTTAGGTACCCATGTACAACTACAATTAAACCTCTCATAACTAGAGAAAGGGAGAAAACCCAGTAGGAGAAAACTCCTCTCTAAAAGAGAGAAAATAGGAAACTAAAAAGCTCCAATAGAAGGAGACACCTGTCACACCCCAAGCAACGTGCGTAAGTTAATAAACTTTCTCTTAGTGAAGGTTTTGGTGAAGATGTCTGCATTTTGATTTGATGTTTGACAATACTAAAGGTCAATGACTTGCTCATGAATCAAATCCTGAATGTAGTGCATGTGAATCTCGATGTGCTTGGTCCGTTGGTGATGGACCAGATTGTGAGAAATCTGAATGTCACTCTGGTTGTCACAAAAGATGACTGTTGGCTTCTGGAAAGGAATTCCAAACCCAGTGAGGATTTTATAAATCTAAATGGCCTCAGTAGCTGCATTTACTGCTCCTCGATACTCAACCTCAGTGGATGAAAGAGCAATAGAAGACTACTTGCTCGACCAAGAAACTGGACCTGAACAAAGAGAGAAGCAATACCCTAAAGTAGGCTTGAGATCCTGAGAATCACTTGCCCAATCTGACTTTGTATATCCTATCAAGTCAATATCCACACCCGCTGCATAATGAATCCCATAACTATGAGTACCTTGGATATAATGAAGAATCTGCTTAGCTTCTTTCCAATGCAGCTCATGTGACTCCTGCATGAACCTAGAGACTATGCTCACAACATATGAAATATCAGGTTGTGTGTGAGTCAAATATATGAGGCTACCAACCAATTGACGAAACAAGGTAGCATCAACCAAGGGGGAAGAACAAGAAGCCTCAAGTTTTACTCCTGACAGAAATGGAGTCGGTGTAGACTTACAGTCAGCCATGTGAAATCTGGAGAGAATATCAAGAGCATACTTAGACTGTCCAATAAAGATACCAGAAGGTGACTAAGTGATCTTAATCCCTAAGAAGTAGTGGAGAAGACCTAAGTTAGACATCAAGAACTGATCATGAAGGGCAGTTTTGACTACCATAATGTGGGATGAGTGGCTCCCCGTGATCAACAAGTCATTAACATAAAGGACAAGGAAAGTGAGAGTATCATCCTGCTGCAAAATGAAGACATTCAGATCAGAATGGCACCGAGTGAAACCAACTGATAAAAGGAAGGAGTCCATCTTGGCATACCAGGCTCGAGGGGCCTGTTTAAGGCCATAAAGAGACTTTCAAAGGTGGAAAACAAGTGAAGGATCCTGGATGAACCCTTGTGGTTTCTCCATATATATCTCCTCCTGAAGGTCACCGTGAAGAAAAGCACTCTTCACATCCATCTGATGAACTTCCTATATAGTCAGAAAATGGAAGCACTTCCATGGTAGACTGGTTTATCCTTCTAAGTAAGTGGTTTGGGGTCATGTCAAGCACCTTGAATGGGTTCCTAATTTAGACCTGGCTTTCCCCCTGTTCTACCCCATTCTCCACCCCTCTCCAACCAGTTTTTGGCATTCTAGACTGCAGATTTGAGATCTTTGACCTCAGGGTCAAGGTCAACCTTTTAGGTCTATGTCAACCTCAACCCTAACCTACATCAAGGTTAACCTCACCCCTAACCTAGGTCAAGGTCAACCTCGACCTTGACCCAGGGTCCAGATTTCAAGATCTCATAGTTTCCGGATGCCAGTCTTTGAAAAAGTTAATTCTCGCTTCCAGGTCGGTTGTTTCGGGTACATAAGTGATGATTCCTAAATTATATTTAATATAGGTCCTCTCCTAGGGGTAAAGGCTTTAATGGAAATTTAATTCTCCTATGTCAGCCTCCTTAGAAGATTGTGCCCTAATTTCATATAAAAGGGAGTCTTTCTCCTCTCATTTTCTCTAAGTCCTCTATCAAAGCCTAAGCATCATTGAGCAACTGAAAAACATAATCAAGTGAAGTTCAAGAAAGCTAAGGAGAAATATTTGAAGCAAGAATCTATCCATCATCAAGCATTCAAGCATTCATCAAAGAGATCCATGGGAGGCCATTGAAGGATTCAAGCTACATAGTGCCCTTTTTGGTGATCTCTCCATCCACCTTCTTCCAAGCCTCTTCCTATTCAAGAACCCATTCAAGATTTGGTGTTGGAGATTTAAAATCAATTGATTGAAGACATCCTACATTCTAAATTCTAGAGCCATTGGTGCATACATATTTGTGGATTCAAGGATTCGAATCCTCCACAAGGACTTTTACATGAGCAAGGTGAATTGTTTCATTTACTTTGTTTAATTCTACAATTTCAATTATATATTTGAGGTTAAATCCAAAACTGGGGTTTGACCAAGGAAAACCCCTCCCCCCTAACAAACAAATCTCTTTTTCTTGCAGATACAGGTTTGAGACTGTAGATTTGAACTCAAATATGGATACCCTTTCCAATGAACTATCGGGATCCACAAACAGATTTTGTGTCAGACCTATGCAGGTCAGGGTTGAGATTATTGGGTCAGGGGTGACATTTGTTGGTCAAGGTCGACCTTTTTTACAAGATGGTGTCAGATTTGAAAAAATAATCTGGGTTTTGTTCGTCTCTGCGTTTCTGTTCCGAATCATACTTCATATTTTCTAGAAATAGAGTATAGACCTCAGAAAACAACATTCTTCATATATGTAATTCTTTAAGGTTGGTACTTCCTCTCTTCCTTTTCAATTACTGCAATATATCATATCTCCTTAATCATAAAATAGAATTTAAGATCTTCTTCCTTACTCTCATTTCCAAATGGTTGATTCATTTGTGCATTGATCCTTCTTTTGGGTTAATCAA
>MU223974.1:893178-903358 GCA_018584345.1 Thuja plicata | reverse complement strand
AAATGCAAAAGAATCCATACAACATTATTAGAAAGAAAGAAGAAGCTCGCCTGCACTTGATCTCACACAAAGCCCAGGTATGTGAATCAACTTCTACACTAACTTTTAAACTACTAAAATTCATATTGATTCATCTCTTCATTTAATGGCATCTATTTTGGCTTATCAAGCGTTACATTACTCTCTTCTACAGGTTGACACTTGTTGATCATGAAGATGATAAAAAGAAGAATTTGTTGACCTTCCACGGCATCAAAGTACATGAAATTACCTTTTCTTCCACTATGTTAATTCTATAATTTTACTTTTCCCCGTTCATTAATCAAATCTTTATTTGCTTATCAATTATTCAATTTTCCTCATCTACAGGTTGCTACTTACAGATCATCAAGAGACTACAAAGAAGATTTGTATCCCCGTATACAGCTTATTTTCCTGCCTTTTTTGTTTGTTCCAATTGACAATTGCAAAATACAATAATTCACTACTTTAATTTTATTTATTTCTATAAATGTAACTGCTCTGTACATGATGCACTTCTAAAATGTAACATTTTTTTACACGTCTCTTTCATAAGCTTCCCAACATTATATTCATGCTTTTACATTAAGAGCCTATCGGCGTACCCCTTGCACCTCCTATGGGTGCAAGTGCTAGTTTTATATATATTCATTTGTTTTGCCTGGTTAGGAGCTACGAGTCGTCGAAAGAGAATTAAACATTCTATTAATATGAATGTTTTTCTATATATGAATGCAACTTATTAGATTTGATCATCAATTTATCACTTTGTCTTCAAAGAGTAACATGCTATTTAACATGATTTAAATGTACTAATGTATATAAGCTGGAATTTTAAATTAATAGTAAGAGCGTAGCTGAATTTTAATTTAAAGCAATATATAGAGTCAATCCACTTGTGTCAAAATATGACTAAGCTTTTAAGCTAGTTTGCAAGTCTATTTGGTACTAAAACATTAAATGGCAATGCAATTTGGTCTGATAAAGTATTTATTGGAGATATTGCAGGCTTTCACCGCTACACAGCTTTATACATTTGTAAAGGTAAAATGGTGTCACTGATTATTTATCTAAATAAATAATACTATTTAAACAATTTTTCAATCTATTATCATTGTGGGCAGTTGTGTTTTTTACTTTATGTCTTGTTTCATTACTGTGCAATAAAGTGGCATGTGTAATTGCATTGCTTTGAGTCAATGTGAAGCATCCTTTGATGGCAATGTCACACAGCATGAAGACAACTTCGGATTTTTCCTGTATGTATTCTTCATACTTGATGCTGCTAAGGGCTGGTATCAAATGCTGAATTATTGAGTGGTCGATAGAGCAATGAATTGGTTGTTTATTGTCAGTAATCAACATTGTTTTAAGCTGGAGTTTGTGTACATAGTTGACATCTTGATCACACTTGATGCAATTCGCATATTCCTCTTCCAAAATTCCATAGCGATCGAATTTGAAATGACACTGTGAACAGAATGCATTGAATGGACTGGAAAATGGATTTGCTACCTTCAAAATTCTATGAACCTAGAGTAGGTTTTTTGCATATTAGTGTACGTTATGATTCATGATGTAAAATATTAAGAGTTCAACAATGTTTGATGCTTACCTCATGTTTTTTGTTGCAATTCTTTTAAAGTCTCTAAGGTCCTCTTGTCACTTAATTTGCAGATGTATGTAGACAAACCTGTACGAAATGTGTTCCTTTTGTCAACCCTCTTAACAATGTTTCTAAAAAGCATAGCAAGAGCCTCATTCCTCTAGAGTTGTTCTTCTATTGCTATGTAGTGGTGAGCTAGGTTTGGATGGATTTCAAGCTGTAAAGAACAAAGACATTTAGATTTGTTGCACTTATTGAAGGAATATGCATGTGTGAGACTTAGTGATCTTGATGAGCATATGAATACTTAATAGCTAAATAATAGTTTGCCTGTGCTCTATCTTCTTCAGTGTGGCCATCCTTTATTTCAACTGCACTTAGTGAGCCTATTTTTTTTCACTCCAACCACTAGTGCTCCTATTGTTCTGATTGGAAACTCACTTGTACTGTTGAGGAGGTGCTTGATCGTTGTATTGGGAATGAAATTGTATTTAGCGCACTTTCGGGTGGTAGTTTCAGCTGTACTTGTATCTTTGAGGATGAGAATATAGTCGCAGTCACCATGATGGTACTCAGTCCTTGGCGAAATGTCAAAACTTGTACTAGAAATCCCCATTCCTGGGACAATTTTATCTTGATGTTGTTGCACTAAGCTCCCATTGATATTCAGTATGATTGTCATTTCTTCTTTTATGTCTGTCAAGTCTGCACGTAATACTTCACGTGTCTTGTTGACTTTGTCGAGATTAACTTTGTATACTAATAACACATCTCCTTCAAATGTGTTTCCACTCTTTCTGGCATTGATTTCTTCAATTGAAATGCAGTTGTAACTTTTAAGTTTTGACCTGCAAGAAGGTGATCATTATTCTCTTGTTCATTGCCAACGTTAGTAAATTAAGGATACATAAAAATAGAAAGAGAATACTTGTTGGTTATTTGATCTTGTTTGATCTGTGTAAGCTTCCCTTGTCTTTTGCTTGCCTCCATTTTCCCCTATAAATGAAATAGTTTGGATGGAAAATTGTCTTAGCAGATTGTAATGAATGCTTATGTGGAGAATTTTTTATGAGATGTCATCATTGCCATTGTCAATATGACTGTTGAATTACACGTCTTTTAAATAGAGGAATTGATTTGTTTCTCTTTTGTCATTCTTAGTTTTCTTCTCCATCTTCTACTTCAATTATTTTCCTGTGCAAGATGTAATCGCACAAAAGTAGAGAAGTGGTCTATCTAGTATGTTTCTGATCTATAAATGGAACAAATGTTTGTTGTTATGTTAGACCAAATGTGATCAATAAGTGGTCTGTTTATATTGTGTGCATGGTTGAGTAGGAAATTAAGTTTGTGGTATTGCATATGAGTTGTAATAGTTGTTTTGTATTTGTTTATTGTTGCTATATCGATGTTCAAATCTCCAACAATATACAAGATGCTAGTAGGTTCTATATCGTTGGCTACATTGTCTATAGCCATTGATATTTTTGGTAAGGGAGCATTCGGCCTTGTGTAAATATTCCAAATTTTAATTGCATTTCTAGAGAGTATTATTTTCGAGATCATTGCCTCCACATTTCTTGAAATGTGGTGCTTTTTTCTAGCAACTATTATGTTCTTTTTTGTTAAAGTCATAATGTCGTGTACTCCATGTACTGAGGAGTAGTTGAAATTTTTGTACAGGTCATTTGTTTTGTCAGGATTTGTATGCAGTTCTTGCAAGCATAAAATGTCAGAGGACATTATTTCATCGTCATTGAGTAGGTCACTAGTGTGTGGATTTAATCTTTGAGTATTTAATGTGCATAAGAACAAGTGTAATGTTGCATGTGGACATGTGTTTTCGTTGTCAATTTTCCAACATGCATCTGATTCTAGACAAATGCAAAAGATGGTCAATATTGTGGAGACGATTGAGATGAATTTTTGTTACAATTGTCATGCTTTGTGGGAAAAATTGGTGGCAAGGCAGATGTGCTTTCAAAACCTATACCATCAATGCAAGGAGACATATGCATTTGTAGGCACATTAGTGAATTGCAAACTTCTGATACTCTTTTTGAAATTTGTTCTCCCATATGAACATGATGAGCATCCAAGGCATGTGTAAGTGCAATTTTACAATTACTAGAAAGTGCTAATTTGAGAGCACTGAATACACAAGACAAAGCTTCACATTGTTCAAGTGATTCATGAGAGAATAATCCCCTTAGAAAAGCATCACCTTTGCCTGCAACATATGCATCAATAACTTCTTTGTAGCCGCTTGAATGTTTGAAGTAATGTTGTACATATGCATTAGCGAAATGCAACACAAGCTCAGAGTTTTCTAAGAAGTCCACAGAGTTAGATAAGAATCGAGAAACAATGTCTGCTTAGAAAATTATTGCAAAACTATTTTCCAAATAATTTTCACCTATTATCGACTTTATTGATTGTTCAAAATTTGAACAATGAATGGTAAATACATGTGGCAATGTGGTAGTATTGATGGGACCTATAATTAGACAGTCCCATTCAGGCATTTCAATGTTTATTTGTTCCTTCATTTTGAGTTTTCAAAATCTGCCATACAGTTCATATTGATATATTGAAGATTTAGATTATGAGAGTATGATAAATTTAAATGAATTTATTTGGGTTGAGGATGTTGTAATCCTTTCAAATTTCCTTATAATAAAGATTTGTAAAATCATTTATGAAATGCAAACAAACTAAAAATGTAAAGTTGTTATGGCTCTTCTATGAATCTGACCATTTTTCCTAGAGACAAAATGACTACCATTGAAATCATCTGATACATTGATTTCTTTTCTCTATTTTACACGTCACTGATGCATTGATATCTTATGCATTGATTTTTTCTGTCTACTTTACACGTCACTGATGTGTTGATCCATATGTCACTGATGCGTTGATCCGTATTCGTCTCCGACCGAGTGGTCGACATGAGTCGGAATGGGAAATCCGCGGAGATAATCGATGAGAGGATTTGGCATTCGGGTTGCAAGAAGAGTATGGAACGGGTGTTGTTCTTGGCGTTGTAGTGTGCTCATCTAAAAGTTGGGTGCAGACCTTCCATCTCTGAGGCACTTCTTATCCTCGAATCCATCGGCAATCCTTCGCAAAACATGATCTAAAAGATAGAGCTCAGTTGAAATTTATCAGACATTTTATACCAGATCTCGGATTTTCTTCCTTAGGTCTTGCAACGCTTTTTACTTTTTGGTGTAGAGGCAGAGGAATCTGTAATTTCTTCTCAATGGCAGCAACAGCTCTGATTCTTCCTTTGTCTCAGATGCCTTTGCTTTCAAATCTGGAAAGATCTCTGAGAGCTCTAAAAATGCAGTGTATAATTGTCGGTCGTGGGCGGAGCTTGTAGATCACATCACCTTCTCCAGACCAGAGTCCTTGGCTGAGGCAGCCTCCGGAATTCAGAAGAACTGGAGCTATTTTTGCATAAATTATGTGATTCGGATGTGCGTGGTTGTGGCTTTCAGCCTGGTGTCGCATCCATTTTCGCTCATTTTGCTAATGTTGCTGCTGGGGGGATGGCTTTTTCCTTACTTCTTCCGCAACGGGCCCCTGGTGTTGTATAACAGGGACTTCAACGATATTGACTGTCATGAGCTTTGTCGTTGTCTTCTTCACTGATGTGATGTCTGTTGTGATTTCTGCAACTATGGTTGGATTGGCTATTGTTTGTGAGCATGGGGCGTTCAAGGCGCCTGAGGATCTCTTTCTGCCTGAACACATTGTAGGAGGATTAGCAGGGTGCATGCCTTTCGCTCCTACTGTCGCCACATATGTTTGAGCAGGGGATTTCTGAAAATTGTGCAGTTACTGTTTCTAGATCCATATAATTTTACTTAACATTCCTGAATCGATCGGAGTAACGTTTTGGGTTTCATTACTGGTAATTTCTTTAGAGGTGCCTTTTCTCCTCAGTTTGGCACTTTCGCATTGTCAACAGTAACTTTCTTTTTTTGAAAAAATATTTTTTTGGGGCATATTTTTAAAATTCTTTTCATGGCCAATTTGCTTCTTCAACTAGAGAGTGATGATTCCTAGTTCAGTCATTTAGACAGAGGAGGTACCAAATATTATTTTTAATTTAAAAATTTTGTTTAAAGAAAATAGTATTGTTAATTTAAAAGTTACATTTATAAATTTATTGTACATTTTCAAGAAAATACAGAAGTATATATGATCAAATTTCACTTCTTTCAAAAAAAAATTCAAACTTATATGATTGATGATCTTATAGGGACCTCTCCTAATTCAAAATATTTTTCATTTCAAAAGCCACTAATTTCTACTCAATAATGATGAATAGTTCTCCAAATATCTTGTCAAATTGATATTTGAAACACTGCAATTGGATCTTTATTGGTTGGCGCATTAGTGAGGAATGAGGTAGTTGTTATGCTCAAAGTAATAGCAGTAGGGATAGATGAGATTTTCATTGGATCTTTATTGGTTGGCGCATTAGTGAGGAATGAGGTAGTTGTTATGCTCAAAGTAATAGCAGTAGGGATAGATGAGATTTTCATGATGGTCATCCAACTAAAAATAAAAATAATAATAAATAATTGAATGGTATATAATTATCTAATGTATCAATAATTAATTTGTAGAATTTTTAAGATAATAATATAGATTTTATTTTTTGATTCGTTATCTAAAAACTTTATCAACAAGGTCATAATATGTTTGAAATATGGAAAGAGGGAGATATCTAGAAGGAGATATAGCAATAGAAAGAGGTGGATACACGATCAGATTTAATCAACAGCTTCTGATACACCATTTCACTTCAAGACTATTAAATGTATCACATCCATCTACTTCATCCCTTTTATGCATTTTTATAAGCTATATATTTCTAAAACGATAAAAATATATCAATAAAGAACTATGAACTTACAATTATAGATAAATTATCCTACAATTAAGATTAGAATAATACCTACAATTGGACATATTAATATATACACAAAACTAATAAATTTCTATTTTTGTAGGTAAGCTGACACTTCTATATCAAATTAGATTTGACATATAACTATTTTTGGTTTCATGTCATTTTATATACTTTGCATGCGATGTGTGTGTGTGTGTGTGTGTGTGTGTGTGACAGAGAGAGAGAGAGAGAGAGAGAGAGAGAGAGAGGTTTTCCCTCTCGTAGACACATACTATGTTACATGCTAGGAAAATAATAGGCATAGAGAGTGATAGAGAGATGACAAGATAGATATACATATAGAGGGAGAGATGGGAGAAGAAATATAGAGATGCAAAGATTAAAAGGTATAGGAAGGGGGTGATGGAGTGAGATGGTTGAATAAAGATATAGATGAATACAAAGTGGGAGATAGGGAAAAACAGATAGAGAGGAAGAGGTACATGGAGAGGGAGAGAGAGAGAGAGAGATGGAATCTATGTAAATATATACAAAATAGAGAATGACAGAGGAAGAAATATAAAGATAGAGATATAAGTAGAAAGTAATACATAGAGGTAGAAAGGGGGAGATATATAGACATAGAGAGTGATAGAGAGATTACAAGATAGAGATACATTTAGAGGGAGAGGTGGGAAACGAAATATAGAGATGTAAAGATTAAAAGGTATAGGAAGGGGGTGATGGAGAGAGATGGTTGGATACAGATATAGAGTTAGAGATAGATCAAGAGGTAAAGATAGAAAATAGATCTAGGGAGATACAGAGGGAGAGATAGAGAGGAAGAGTTATAAAGATATATATAGATGTTGAGATATATTGATACAAAGATAAGGAGATCTAGAGAGGATGAGAATGAGTGACAAACAAAGAGACAAATACTTAAATGACCTTTATGGGTTTTGTTATATTCTTTTTATTGTCATTAATGGATAATTGTATTTTTAATTAGTAAATACAGTATAATTTATTAAATAATTAATATAAGTTTTAAAATTTATTAGATTTTACAAAATTTATTTAAATTACCACTTTAGTTTTAAAAATTTAATTCCTTTATATTTATGTTATATTTTATGATAATTTTTAATTTGTTGATATTGAGTTTATCTATTAGTTACTATTAAGATTGTTTGAATTTATGTTTAAATTTATAATAAATTTGTATTTATTAATATTGAATTTGTCTTTCACTTAATATTAATAATTTTTATTTGTTAATATTAAATTTATCTTGCAAATACATTTTAAGTGCATATTTTATTAATATTTTAATTATAATTTTGATTACTATTAATTTCTTTTGATTTAAATGTTTTACATAGATTGAGCATTCAAAAAAAGAGGGGAGTGGTCATAGTATGCATCCTCCAAAGCTTCGTGGTTGAGAAAAGGAAACGACGTGTCAAGAATCTTTGGAATGCCAACCTCCCCTTACAACATCTTCAATACCTCTTGAGATACCCCATTGTTGTGATGATGATGATAATTTGTGTTGTTTATTGTTCTTCTTCTTTTTCATTACTGAAGGAAGTCTCACCATTACCCCTCTATATTGTGAAGAAATTAATGGCACTTAATCATTTTGAGACGATACAACTCCCTTAATTTGCTTATCCCTACTGCTGATTTTTCTCCCTTCCGGTGTTGTGCTAACAGAATGAGAGGACACCAAAAAAGCCTCTGTGATGGCCATTCAACTATTTTATATATGCCATATTTGATAGGTTTTTCTCTAAATGCACTCTACCATAAGCATATTACTGTATGATTAAATATTTATAAATAAAATTTTGTAAGGTGCGAGAGATATAATGTTTAGATGAGGCAAAGGCTTTAGAAATTTTAGCGACGCTTTGGAGGATGGGAGAAATTTTAGGGAAAATTCCCTGCACCAAATTTTCCCTACTTGAATCCTGGCCAAAATTAGCGTCGGGATCTACATTTTGGGCCCTAAGGTTTGATTTGGATCATATTGTTGCAACCTGTGGTAAGAATCTTGAATGCAATGAAACTGTTGTGCGCAAAATGAATATGAAGAAAGGGCTATACAAATCTCAAATTCATTTTTTACACATAAAATGCTATTATGAACCATATTTAGCCTGTAAGCTATTCATGGATTCAGTATTTATATTTATTCCTAAAGGTTTTTTTTGGCCTACAGGAGTTTGTAGATCTGAATACTAAAGGCGCTTCTGTGAAGGATCTAAAAAAATGATTTCAAGGTCTTCTATCAGGATTGAAATGACTCCATTTCAGTGGCTGAGCTGCGCCAGACTCTTGAGGACAGGGGAGCTCTGCACAATGGAGGAGGAGGCTCTATAGTGGTGTCTACGAGGGAGAAGTGTCACTACAATCGTCACCACCTTCTGCTCTTGCGCCGCCCATTTGCCTCTTCATTTTCTGCCTATTTATAATATTTATTAATTTTCAATTTATTAATGGAAAATCTCCAATTTGAATTTAAGTCAGTTGAATAATTAATGTGTAATTTTTAGAAAATGTTATGTGTTATATATATGGAAAATGCTATGTGTTAAGACTACTTATGAAAATGGTACATGTTAAAAAAATGAAAATACAACAAAAATATGTCTCTGTCTAAACACTTATGCATTCAAGATGACTTCTAGCAAGGCAAAAGTGAAAAAGCTTGTGGCTCCTGTTATGCCAAAGGAGTCCGATGGGTCGATCTCGCGACCTTCTCATTTTGGGGGGAAGCACAACTTGGATAGCATCAACGAACTCAAAAGCCACACTCCAGGTGTTAGCGGACAGTGATGAAATATAGGGGCGGTATAAAACCCATGGTTTTAGATGAATTCATCTATTATTGTACAAAATATGTTGATTTTGCTATGATTTGTTCCTTTTCTTTAAGAGCCCATGTACGTTTTTTGTTAAGTTGAGTACATAGGTTTTTGGTTCGTTGTATTTATACCAGGAGTATTTTGATAAAAAATGGTTAAGAATTTAATGACCTGTATTTCCATATGCACACAGGTAGTAGTCGTTGTCTTTGTAATTGTTGGAAAGTGACAATGCAAGCAATTGTTATCATTGATGTCAAACCTTAACTGGTGAGACTATTGTAATATGTTTGAGTACCATATCTACTGATGATGAAGAAGATTTAACAAGAAGACCAAGTGAATGGTTGAGTTAAGGCAATTAAAAGGGTACTTGATCAGTTGGCACTCTGGCAAAGCAATTAGTTGTTTATCTTTCAAAGACAATTTTTCTGGTTGTTCTGTGCTGTGCAAGTTTGGCTTGTGTCAAGCAAAGTTGCTTATGACGAGAAAAGTTGCTTATGCCGAGCAAAGTTGTTTGTGCCGAGCAAAGTTGCTTGTGATGAGCAAAATTTGTTCAATGCTGAGCACCAGTGAAATTGTTGAGTGGAAACAGTGATGTTGGCCGACTTACAGTAATTGGATTAACGATGAGATTTGAGATCTCTGGTTGACTTAGCTAATTTTATTGGGATATGTAATGTTAATTAAAGATTGATCCATGTCATTTAATGTATGGGTAACCGTAATTAATGCATGGTTTCAAGATTCAATTAGAGACTACTTTGGAGAAGTAAA
>MU223974.1:828100-838699 GCA_018584345.1 Thuja plicata | reverse complement strand
GAGAGAGAGAGAGAGAGAGAGAGAGAGAGAGAGAGAGAGAGAGAGAGAGAGAGAGATCAGCATGAAGGCATTCCGCATCTTATCATTGTATTTCACATTTAGTTAATAATAGTTGAATATTTTTAAATCATTTTTTACAGTTACTATTATAGTTTAATAATCTATAGTTTGTATTAGTTTGTTAATACTTTTAAAATTGTTTAAGGAAAACTAATTGTGGAAGTTATAAAATAAAAAAGAATTTTTAAAGTTTATTAGATAATATAATAAATTTATATAAATATAAATTTGTATTTTTTAATAATATTTTATAAATGTAAAAAGAATCGCTATAGTTTTTCTAAGTTTATTTTTATAGCATTTATATTTTTTGGTATGACATATATTAAGATCTAATATATATCTTTCACTACATTCATTTTAAAAGGCTTATTTCTAGATTTTTCAAGATTTAATGTTTCTTCTTGGATCCATCTTTACATTACCCTAAGATTGGTGTAGATAATTTGAAAGGCAAGAAAAATTATATAACATTACATCGTAAACATTACACGAAATGGGGGTTATAGTTAGAGAAAATTAAAACAATATTTAAAAATAGTTTATATATAGTAAACAAAAAGAGCTTCAATAAATTACATACTTCAGATATTTCAAAATCTTACCAAGAGGATTGGCCTAAACTCTTTCTCCTTTCTTTCCCCACATTCTACTAATTTATATTTTGATATGATTTGTTGACCTAACCACAATAATTTTAGAATACATATATTTATGTAACATATTATGTATTATTCTTAAAAATATTTTAAAGAATTTAAATAAAATTTATTTTAAAGGTAATAACTTTAAATGTAACTTTATGTTAGAATAACTGAGAGGGGGGGTGGTGGGGGGGGGGGGGGGGGGGGGGGGGGGGGGGGGTGAATCAGTGGCCTCGAAAATTAATCCAAAACTTTATACCACTAGTTATCTTCATTCCTTCAAGATGAATGCCCTTGAATAATCATATCTATTAACTACTGCTCAGAGTTCACTGTTTATCCCTTTTTTTTAAGATTTACTGAATAGCAGTTTATCCTTTTCTAGCTTTTACTGAAATGTAGTAAATAAATTAATGCTTACTAATCAATCCATATTAGTTATGTGTAATGCAAAACACTAAATTAATGACTCATAAACACATTGACACATGGATTTTTAACGTGGAAACTCTGTTAAGGGAAAAACCACTTGGGACTAGTAACCCAAATATTTCACTCTTCTAAAGTGAGCTCGGTGAAGAGCCAACCCTATTAAAGGTTATAAACACACTATTAAGTGCGACCTTGTTAGAGGATTCAACACTAGCAGTTTATCACTTGATATCTGGCACTCCTATACTATCTTCATGATAAACCTTTTGATACTCCTTGGGATGTATCTCAATATATAAAGGATTTGTTTAGATCTTGCTCGGTTAAGAGACTTCTCTAATTCAATGGTTAAACTAAAACAATATATGATCTGTTCATACATACAACGTAGACTTGCAGATTTTCAGATCTATTATAAGCTCATAATACCTTTCTGATCAATGTCTCCTTTCAATACCTTTGCTCCACTTCTTTCTGCTTGGTGATGTTGTGCTTCTCTGTTGCTCGGTGTCCGCAGAAATCTTTAGCTCTTTCCTTAGCTTGATTGATCAAGGCTGTATGAAGTTGTTATTCACCAGTATCTCTTTAGTATCATCTTCTCTATTCACCCCTAATTCACAATGAATTAGCTTGTCTCTTTATAGACATGATTTCACCATTTCTAAGTCCTTGAATTTCTTGTTCTTGGTGTGATCCGCAATCTTCACCTTTCTTGCTTTAAAGTTTTACTTCAGTTTTATCCCATAGATTTCTCTTAGACAACTGAAAAAAAATAGCTTTAAATCTCCCGCTTATGTTTGGCATTTAACTTGTTGATGAAAACAATATCAACAACTAGTTAACTCCTTATTTAGCTCTTTCCAGCTAAGTCTTTTGTCATTTTCGAACTTCAATTTTTTTTGGTGTTTAAACCTTTGTTAGCTTGGTCAACACTTCAGTTCTCCTTGGGCATCTCCGTCCATTGAGGTTGTCTATCCGTCGGGTACCACTATGATTCTTCTCGTCGGTACTGCTTTCTCTGGTTTCTTGCTCGGGTATCATTGTGACTTTCATCTCAGGTTTCTCTATTCATCGAGGTGCACTGACCGTCGGTGTTTGTAGTCACTTGGTGCATACTGAACTTTTATGCATTATTGATAGCATAACCTTTATCTTTCTAGATATTTGAAGTCTTTGACACTATGTATATAACGAATCAAATTATATCAGGTTGACATCAATGACAATACAATACATTAACTAATTTATTGTCTTGCATTAACTTTCTACGAATCGATGATCATCAACTTAACATATTCAAACATTCAATCAGTTATAGTTCATCAGTCTCTCGCTTTGGCCTTGATGGAAACACACTACATTATTACTAATACAATATGAAATATATCTGTTGTAGTTCATCAATCTACCAATCTTATTGTTTTATAACCAATACAAATGTCTGGCTCTCGGTAAGCTCTTCTAGCTTAGATTTGTTTCTTCGAGAGTGCTTTCTTTATTTGTGATTCCCTTCACTGGATAGATGTAATAGCTTCTAATTATGTCTTTGATGTTGTCTCTCCCTTTGACTATTCCTTTTCTTGATCATCTCTTTTTCCTTTGAGGACAATATAGAGTACTCTCTCCCTTAAGTCATCTCTTCCTTAATCCATCCCTCCCTCATGATACTTATCTCCCTTTTGATATTCTCTCCCTTACAGATTACATCTCTCTCAAGTCATCTTTAAGTCATCTCTCCCTTATGATAGTCATGATGGATATTTCATATGTAATCTCTCCCTTTGGATATTCTCTGCCTTTGACAACAATGCCAAAGTTGTATCCTTTCTCCTTTTTATAACATACTCCTTGAATTTCCCTATCCATCAATAATAGAATGACTATGGTGTTCAGTTCAGATATGTACCTTTGTGTGTACTGATGTATCTTTGCATTCCATCATTTTTCTTGCATCAACATGAATGATCTTCTGACTATGTGTAGGCTAATGCAGCCTCCTAGTCAGCTTACTGACCAATAGACAAGGGTCGGACCCCTAGTCTCTTTCTCAGGTAATCAAATGTATCTTCAGGCAATGGATTTTTGGATATGTCAGCTAGTTGTTCCTTGGATTGAACATATTCTAGTATCACTTCTTTCTCTTGCACTTGTTCTCTTAAGTAATGATAGTTGATTGCAATATGCTTAGTCTTAGCATGCATGACTGGATTCTTAGAAATGTTTACTGCAATGGTATTATCACAATAGATAATTACTGGTTCAATAATTTTCATATTCATACCTTCCAGCAATTGTTTGATCCATGCAATGTTAGAGCAGTTTGCAGTAGCAGCCACATATTCTGCTTCTGCAGTAGACTGTGAGATGCATCCTTGCTTCTTGCTTATCCATGTGACAAGTCTGTCACCCATGAAGAATGCTCCTCCAGTTGTGCTCATTCTATCATCTAAGTTTCCAGCCCAATCAACATCTGTATAGACTTGAAGCTCAAATTTGCCTTCTCTTTTATACCATAAGCCATAGTCCTCAGTGTTCTTTAGATATCTCAGAATTCTCTTGACAACAGTCATTTGTGATTCTTTTGTATTAGCAGAGAATCTTGCAACTATTCCAACTACATGTGTTATATCTGGTCTGGTATGAACAACATACATTAGTTTTCCTATCATTGATTTATACAAGGTCTCATTTACCTCATTTGATTTGTCTTGTTTTGTCAGCTTGCATCCGGTTGCCATAGGTGTTCCAACTGGTTGGAATCTTCCATCTTGAATATCTTCAACACTTCCTTGATGTATTTGGATTGTGTGATATATATGTTTGCATGTTTTTGAAGAATTTGTAGACCAAGAAAGAATTTGATCTCCCCAAAAATCGGCATCTCAAACTCTTTGCTCATTTCATTAGCAAAATATTTACATAACATATCATTACCCCCAAATATGATATCATCAACAAATATTTCAGCAATCAGAATGTTATCATTAGTATCTTCTTTTAAATATAGATTGTTATTTTCACTTGTTCTTACAAATCCAATGCTTATGAGATAGGAGTGAAGTCTTTCATACCAGGCTCTAAGTGCTTGTTTCAATCCTTTGAATGCAGCATAAGAAGGAAGAATTTCTACTCCTTCTAGTCTAGCAATGGGTGTAAAGGTTTCTCCATAATCAATACCTTCTTCTTGTGCATACCCCTTGCATACTAATCTTGCTTTATTCCTTTCGACTTCTCCATTCTCGTTCAGCTTGTTTCTGAATATCCATTTGGTTCCGATGACATTCTTGTTATCTAGTCTCGATACTGAAGTCCATGTTCTATTCTTCTTAATTTGTTGTATTTCTTCATTCATAGCACTGACCCATTCTTCATTCTCAAGTGCAGTATTAACTGATTTAGGATCAAAATCACAAATTAAACATCTAGTATTTATTGACTTACTTCTTGTTCTCATTCCAGCCTTCTTGTCTCCTATGATTTGGTTCTTTGGACGATGTCTTCTGACATACTTGGCAAGTATCCGTTCAATTCTTTGTTCATCATTCTGATCATCATCTTGAATTCTAATCTCCATCGCTCAGAACATTATTTAGAGAATTTTCCTAATTTTTGGTAGTTGCAACCTGATGCTTGGGTGCAATGATCTGTTGCTCGGGAGCGATACACTGTTGCTCGGGAAGAGCGTCAATTTCATCAATGTAAACAAAATTATCATAGTCTTTTGGTTCTTTTTTGCTTTCCTCATCATTTTTCTCTGCATATTCATCTATTCTGATATTTACACTTTCAATGATTTTGTTAGAGGATTTGTTAAGACATTTATAAGCCTTGCTCTTGGTGGAATACCTTAGAAAGATACCTTCTTTGAACTTTTGGAGTCAAGATTTCCATTTCTATCATCTTTCAAAATATAAAACTGACTTCCAAAAATGCTGAAATAACTTACATTGGGTGTGTATCCATACCATAGCTCATAGGGTGTCTTTTTGGTGTCTTTATTCAATTGTACTTTGTTGGATGTGTAGACATCAGTATTGACAACTTTCGTCCATAATTTTTGAGTGATGCTTTTCTCTATCATCAGTGTTCTTGCACAATCAACAATGGATATGTTTCTCCTTTCAGCAATCCCATTTTGTCAGGGTGTTCTTGGTGTAGAAACCTATCTTTTGTCTATTCACCAGTTCTGATCAACCTTCCTGATTCATTGAAGATCTTTGCCTTCTTATTTTCAAATGCAACTCGGTGACCTATGTTATTCAGATGTGAAACACTCAAAAAATTATAGTTAAGTCATTTACCCAGTATGCATTTCACATTTGATCAGGTTATTCAACAGTATAGTTCCTTTACCTTTAACTGGACAAGGTGTATCATTACCCATTCTTACTGATCCAACATTATAGTACTCAAAAGTTTCAAACTGTTGTTTATCACCAGTCATGTGGTGAGTGCAACCACTATCTATAATCCATACACCATTCTTACTAACCTTTGATATGAGTGCACTCTCTACATAACTTTTTTCTTCGTTTGAATCATCCTTCATGGCCACAAATACCATCTCAATGTCTTCATCAAATTCAGTATCAGTATCTCCAGTTCTATTCTCAGCTAGGTAACAAGATTTCTTCCCTTTTTCCTTGTAGTCTTGGGTATCTCTTCTGTCAGATTGTCGGTTGCTTCGGTAATCTCTGTTGTCACTCCTATCAAACTTCTTTTCATATGATCTGTCATTACTTCTTTGTATCTACCTTTGCCTCTCTGCAATCTTCTAGCCATTAGTGCTTCAATCTTATCAAGATCTTGGTCATCACTATCACTTTCACTATCATTTCTCATAGTGTGTTTATGACTTGATTTACTTATTTTCAAAGAAGATTTGAATGCAAACTCAATAGATTGTAAGACACTATTATCAAAGTTATTCATCTCAAATGAAATCAGTCTACCAACCAAAGTATCCAGAGTGACATTATTGTTTTCTACTGCTATCATTTCTTGTATAGCAGATACTCTAATAGCATATACAGGCAATAAGGTTCTTAGGATTTTACTTACCACTGTCTCTTCTTCAAGTATGCTTCCAACTCCTCGGATAACATTGACTACTTTGATTTTGCAACTGTACTGAGTGATATTTTCTCCTTCTTTCATTCTTAGGTCATCAAATTTACCTCTTAGGCTTTCTGCCTTAGCTCTTAGTACATTAGCATCTCCTCCATGTACTAGCTTCAATTTATCCCACATTTGCTTTGCAGAGGTGCAGGTTTTGACATCTTCAAAGTCAGCATCGGAGAGTGAGGAAGCAAGTTCTATCATTATAGAATTATGGTCATGCTTTTCTCTTAATTTCTCAAGTGTGTGAGGTTCTGTAGGAAACACATATTAAGTATCCAAGTATTGAGTAACATCATTTCCAATACCTGATAGGTGGAGTCTTATCCTGCTTTTCCATGATGCAAAGTTGTCCTTGTTAAACTTGGGCACATCTCGTTTCTCATCTTGTGATCTTTTTCTTAGGTCTTTAAACCTTCCTTCTAAGCACACAAGCTATGATACCAATTGTTAGAATAACTGGGGGGGGTGAATTAGTGATCTCAAAAATTAATCTAAAACTTTATACCACAATTATAAATCTTTAGTTATCTTCAGTCCTTCAAAATGAATGCCCTTAAATAATCATATCAATTAACCACTGCTCGGAGTTAACTGTTTATCCCTTTTTTAAAGATTTACCGAATAACAATTTATCATTTTCTATCTTTTTTCGAAATGCAGTAAATAACTTAATGCTTACTGATCAATCCAGATTAGTTATGTGTAATGCAAAACACTAAAGTAATGACTCATAAACACATTGAAAAATAAATTTTTAACGTGGAAACCCTGTTAAGGGAAAAACCACTTGGGACCGGTAACCCAAAATTTTCACTCTTTTGAAGTGAGCTCAGTGAAGAGCCAACCCTATTAAAGGTTACAAACACATTGTTAAGTGCGACCTTGTTAGAGGATTTAACACTAACAGTTTATCACTTGATATCTGGCACTCCTATGCTATCTTCATGATAAACCTTTTGTTACTCCTTGGGATGTATCTCAATATATAAAACATTTATTTAGATCTTGATCAGTTAAGAGACTTCTCTGATTTAATGGTTAAACTGAAACCGTATATGATCTGTTCATACATACAACTTAGACTTGCAGATTTTCAGATATATTGTAAGCTCATAATACCTTTCTGATCAATGCCTCCTTTCAATACCTTTGCTCCACTTCTTTCTGCTCGGTGATGCTGTACTTCTCTGTTGCTCGGTGTCCCCAAAAATGTTTAGCTCTTTCTTTAGCTTGATTGATCAGGACTGTATGAAGTTGTTCTTCGCCAATATCTCTTTAGCATCCTCTTCTCTATTCACCCCTAATTCACAATGAATTAGCTTGTCTCTTGATCTAGACATGTTTTCACCATTTCTAAGTCCTTGACTTCCTTGTTCTTGGCGTGATCCACAATCTTCGCCTTTCTTGCTTTAAAGCTTTACTTCAGTTTTATCCCATAGATTTCTCTTAGACAACTGGAATAAAATAGCTTTAAATCTCTCACTTATCTCTGGCATTTAACTTGTCAATGAAAACAATATTAACAACTAGTTAACTCCTTTAGCTCTTACTAGCTAAGTCTTTTGTCATTTCTGAACTTCAGTTCTTTTCGGCGTTTAACTCCTTGTTAGCTTGATTAACACTTCATTTCTCCGCAAGCATCTTCGTCCGTCGGGGTTGTCTGTCCATCGAGTACCACTGTGATTCTTCTTATCTGTAATGCTTGCTCGGGTTTCTTTCTCAGGCATCACTGTGACTTTCCTCTCGGGTTTCTCTATCCGTCGATGTGCACTGACCGTCGACGTTTGTAGTCACTTGGTGCATACTGAACTTTTATGCATTACTGATAGCATAATCTTTATCTTTTTGGTTCTTTGAAGTCTTTGACACTGTGTATATAACCAATCAGATTATATCAAGTTGACATCAATGACAATACAATACATTAACTGATTTAATGTCTTGCATTAACTTTCAGTAGCTCGGTGATCATCAACTTAACATCTTCAAACATTCAATCAGTTATAGTTCATCACTTTAATCCTTAGCGACATTATATTTTACTACGTTATAATAAAATTAGGTAGCCCTAAGTTAAAAATTTAATTCTAAACAATATTATTATTTTATACTAAAATAGATTTATATTTATCAATATTATATTATGTTACTATTTATTTTATTTTTTTGTATTTATATTTTCTAAACTATTAATGCTAGTAATTTTTCTTATAAATAAAAACACAAAATAATGTTTTTATACGAGTTTAAAATATCTAATATTTATTATAAACAGGTACTACAATAATTTTTATTACTCATTTTCATATATAACAAAACATACCCAAATATTCACTTTTCCATTTATCGTTTATGTTGATCGCCCTTGATGTAAACATGAGTAAAATTTGAGTGACATATGCAAACCTTCTAGTGGGTTTTTACGTGAAATACAAACTCCTATACTTGTATGATGATAGTTGATAAAATTGTTAATAACATTTCAATAGGTGATTTTATTTTACTTCATTCTTATTAGAGACAATTCATAAGGAATTGTTATTAGTGAAGGTTGAGGGTAGTGAATGTTAGATATTTGAAGTGTTGGCATTTAATACAAAGTAAAAGAAGCACAACTTTTTCCTATTTAACAAAAGCTATTAGATTTCTACAATTCATATGAATGCTATAATAGTTTTTATATTCCACAGTGTAAAAAAAGTTTCTTTTTTCCCACTTCACATTATGAATATCTTAAAATTATTATGAGATAAAAATAATTTTCTAAATTAATATATTTAATATTTAAAAATATTAAATATTCTTAAAAAATAAATATATTCTTTGATTTCAAGGCTAAGAGATTTCTATCCACCAAATAGAATAATATTGTTTCTGGATTTAGTCATTCCTTATTTGCGATAACGAATCACCGAGTTCTGATGTAAAAAAATTGCACACAATCAAATCTCGAAACAACATTATTCTATTTTCTTTGATATCGTTGAAAAATATTTTATTATGATAAAATGGGAAAAAAATTATAAACTAATTAAAAAGAACAATTATTTATAAGATAAGATATTAAACAAATATCTTAAATTAATGGTGGTAAAGTTGCGAGTCGGGGTAAAGTGGCGAAAACTGCATACAGGTCTACACATGCAGAAATTACTGGCAAAAATATATATAGATACACTCAGCGAATATTCTACTTAAGGTCTGCTACGAACTGGACAATCTTTTGTATGAAATTCTAAAATTACTTGTCTCCTGACACAACAAATACTCCACCTTTGGTCTGCTGCGATCTTCATGATTCACTAATGCTATCTTATGCTCCATCATAACACTGCCAGAGCAATTAAGCTTAGCTGCTGGTGATTGAATTCGGACTACCCTGCAGAATTTAACAGAGATCAGCAATATTGAAGGGTTGAAGTAAAACGACAAACTGATAATCTCCTACTGTCATCTATGCTACTTGATCTTCAAACATTGATGCTCATCTTTGTGATTGAAGTACTGCTAAATCTAGATCACGAATCTCCTGAGCACACAAATCAATGCTAAGCTGGATGCACACCTCTGATAATTAATCTATTGCTGTACAAGGTTGGGCGCACATAATCGTTCAAATCT
The DNA here is from genome assembly GCA_018584345.1 of Thuja plicata. Taxonomy (NCBI): domain Eukaryota; kingdom Viridiplantae; phylum Streptophyta; class Pinopsida; order Cupressales; family Cupressaceae; genus Thuja; species Thuja plicata. The sequence goes on along the minus strand of MU223974.1, from coordinate 828,821 downwards.
ACTTTGTCAAGATATAGACATAAATCTTCATAAGGACTGATCGATTGCCTATTATTCAGATCACTACACATCCAGATTTAATTTGCGTACTGATTCGTACATCGCTGATTAACAGGAGAGTAATACCGCAAGGCCAGAGGGGTGAAATATATATAAACTGGTGGGCGGCGGACTGAACAAAACCAATAGATTCTGCGAGATTCTCCTACAACGAAAGTATTCAATCAATGCTAGGTGTGATCATTGATACATTGATGCTGCTGATAATGTCAGTTTGAAATGCTGAAGTATTGATCTGAAATACTGAGTTTAATGTGCAAAATCTGAAGTTGATACACTTGCATCATTGGCAATATTAAGTCCGAATTGCTGGGCATACATACATTGCAGATGTCTGCTATCAACGGTGAATTCATACATCACATATACACTGTGAACTATACCAGCAAAGTCTGCTATCAAATTCTTATACCATAGCGCAAGATCTATCTATTGGAGATACATAAGTTGCAGAATCCTGTAGTCAGATATATCTCTGATCAAAGGATACATCACTGAATTGAGAAGTGCTGAGTTATATCATCAGGACAAATTAGACATTCATCACATACGATCTGGTCATAATATACGATCTGGAAGTCATACAGACCTGGCAGTGTTCTACTAGTTATTGAATGTGACGAAGACTTATACTGGACTGCACTTTGGATCAATATCAGAT
>MU223974.1:801071-811615 GCA_018584345.1 Thuja plicata | reverse complement strand
ATTGTTATTTTGTTTATGCTTTATTATGCATTTCTTGAGATCTTTGCAATGTTTAAGTTGAAATTTGCATAATCATCCTCTCAAGATTAGCGTAGGAAGCGTTTCCGCACACCTTTGCTTCCTTACAGGCGAGGCAACGTATTCATTTGTTTCCAGCTGGTAACCAGCTCGTCCATCATGTGCTTTGTTGATTTGATTGATTGCCGGCGGACAGGATGGCTCGTCACTTCTTACGGCAGTACTGAGATTTGACGTTTTAGTTGATGGACGAGCAGGCATGTATGGGGGGATGGTATGGCACCATCCCATTACGTTTTAGTTGTAGGTTTAGACGTTGCCATTTGATCAAGTAGGTGAGTTTGATCAAGTAGTTTACTATTTTAGCTTGTCCATCATGGTCTTTCTATTATAGATTTTGATTAAGAAATTACTGTTTTAACTATCTATTATTGTTTTAACTATCCAGTCCTTGTTGAACAAAGCTGATAAAGCTGTCAAGTGCAATATATTTTGGGTGGGAAATTTGAAATTTAATTTGACTGAAAGATAATATTCTTGTCTAATTCTTCTATTGTGTTTTGGGTTGCAGATGCAGAAGCAACCCTTGCCAATCAGCTGAATCTCAAGCCAAGGCAAGTCCTTTCGTGGTTTCAAAATAGGAGGACAAGGTAACAATTAAGCTTATACCCATTCTTTTCTTGAGAAAAGGCTATCCAGTTCTTAGGATATATCAATGCATAAGTTATGCTCATACATTATAACTTATATATTGGTACATCTTAAAAGTTAGGTAGTTGTTCTCCTTTATTATAGTTCACATGTAGAGTACTAGAAGTGATCAAATTCAACTTCATCCATGGATTTTGCAGAACCAAGTTCAAGCGAACTGAAGTTGACTGAATTCTTGAAGAAGAGCTATGAGTCATTAACTAAGAACAAAAGACTGCAGAAAGAGTTAGCAGAAATGAGGGCTTTGAAATTAACAACAACCTCTTCAATATACATACAATCACCTACACCAACATTAAGCTTGGGTCTATTGGTCAAATTTGGTAACAGTGGCCTTAACAAAACATAATATAAATGAATATACATACTAGTGATGAAAGGGCTAAGTGCCTCAAACTGTTTAACTAATGGGCTGGTGGATGAGCCTATGGGACCTCACATGATTTTCTGATGCACCAGGTACCATTTGCCATTCTGAAACAAGCGTATTTATATTTGGTTCCTCAACTTTCACCTTTGATTTATCTATTGTATGCTCCTTACAGTTAAAAGGAGTCAAGTCATGTCCATCATTGTTTGGATGATGGTCCTCTTGCATAAGTAAGAGAGGATGTTTTGGTGGCTGATTCAACCTGGTCCAAGGAATAAAAGAATCAGTACTGTTGTTCATCATATCTCCTGATGTGGGAACATTGAACATACCCATATTGTTGTGTGGAGGTGTGGTATGTGGGTTGGCTGTAAGAAAGGAACTAATTTTGCCAGGAAATTCAAAGCCTGAGAAAGAGGACTTGAGTGCAACTGAGTGTGAGGTGTTGACAAGAGATGAAACCAGTGCAGAATTTTAAGTTATGCTGGAAACCCTTTTTCATATCTCTATCTTTTGGTTAGTGGTGTTCTTTTCTTATGTAACCCATAAACACTGAAGAGTTATGTTATGGTGGAATATCTTTGGCAGTTTGAATGTTCTGTTGGTTGCTGTGGCTATTACCTGCTTATTGTTTAATGGTTTCTTCTATCATATAATTTGTAATTGTGCTAGGGAAAACATTTTCAACTTACATCTGAAATAACCTTTTTGTTGAGTCATATCCAATGAAACAAATCATTGGAGGATTCTCACCCCCTTCCAACTTTTCTTTTGGAACAATTTTATGTTGTATACATATATCCTTTGCTCAAGTGTTTTACTCTTTTGTGTACAGTATTTTGAAATTTCAATTTATATCTATTGTTGTTAGAGTTGTTATCTGCTTGTAATTTGAATTGCAATGATGATATAACAATCATTGCAGTTGTTAATTGAAATTCCTTATGTAATGATATATAGCGATGCATTTGGAATTTGCATTGATTGTATGTAAGCAGATTCCTTAAGGAATGACAATTAAATTGGAACAGTAGTTGAGTGGTTTTAGATACAATTTGCAAATACTTTTTTCTCTATGATATCTTGTTTCATTGTCATCCAAAATGATTTCTTTTATTGGAGGGTTCTAAACTTTTTGTTTATATGGCCAAATAAAAAAGGTTTTAAAAACAGTGGACGGTATTTTCAACACATAGCAGGCCTTCTCAGGTGCATATTTGTATCATGTGGCTTCCTCTCAGGTCAAATCTTATGTCACTTTTAAAAGTATGATCTGGATGGCTTGACAAATATTTGCTTTCTATTCTTAGTTCTTTCCTCTGGACAAACATACATAGCCAAGAAGCTACGAAGCTACGAATAAGCTGTTCAATAACTACAAGAAGTGGTCTGAATTTCTTGGTCGAAGGCATAGAGTTTTATGTGAATTATAAGATAATTTTATTTGTGTTAATGTACATAATTATAAGAAGTGCTGCAAATTTCTTGGTTGGAGCACAGTTTAATAAGAGTTATACAAAGTTTTATTTGGGTTAATGTGCATTAATATATTAACTATAAGAAGTGTGAATCTTTTGGTTGGAAGCACAGTCTAATATGCAAGTTATAGAAGATGGTTATATTTGTGTTATACATGTATGTGTCAATTATCATGTATCTATTGAAGTCCAAAATGTTATGTTTAATGGGTGATTGCTACTAACTTTTTTGGGATTTCAATAGATACCTGATAATTGACACGTGCATGTGTAATACTATAAAGTTATAAATAGATGGCTTTCAAATTGGCTAAGATAGAAAACATTAGTTGACATATACAAGTGTTCACTATATGGAAATGTAGAAGCACAAAGAAAGACGAGAATTGGAAATGAATATTGTAGAGATATGTACATTCTAGCATATGTCTTAAAGTTTTAGCAGAATGCAAACATTCCTTATTCCGGCATGATAGGTATGTTTTGGTTTTAGTTTTATCTGGAGTTGGAACAAAATTTATCGTTATATTTTAAGCTTGATTAAGAATGATTTGAGTTGAACCAAAAATTTTCAGTCTGTTATGTTTTCATTATGATGATAGATTGGTTGAGTTTTTTCTAATTATTCACTACCCTTTTCCTTACCATTTTTCTCCCGGGTGCTGTTTTATTATAACATGCATTGTATGATCTAGATTTTATAACCTATTGAAGCATGATAATTTTATATCCTTACCATTTTTCTCCCGGGTGCTGTTTTATTATAACATGCATTGTATGATCTAGATTTTATAACCTATTGAAGCATGATAATTTTATATTCTATGGCCCCAAAATACAAAATTAGATATTCTATTGATTTGGTCTTTGGGTACCTCTTGGCCTAAATTTGATTCTTATAATGTGTGCGGTAAGTATTCAAGCTTGCACACAACTACATATGAACTCTCCATTGCAACTATGATGGATACCAGTTAATACTTATTTCTATTGTGAATGTAATATTGTGTTATGTATTATGACTAGTTGATTATATATACAAATTATCTCAATTTATAATGTTAGAGTAGAATAAAATTTCAATGGAATATTTATTTGTGAAAAATGTTGGGAAGCTTATCTACATTTGCTTCTATAGTTTGAGGTCATTAAACATAGCTTGTACTTTGAGATAATAAAATATAATCATCGGAGATTAATCTAAACTTTTATTTATTCTTAAGAAAATGGATAATCTATGGGGACACAACAATGACTTACTTAGATGGATTACAATAATAAAATGGAAAAGACAATGGTAGAACACCCATCCGCAACTATGTTTCTTCTTCTTGGTCATGATTTTCTTTTCTATATTCTGTAAGTATGGTGATTATAGGCCTGAAAGGCAGTGTAAAGAGGTTCCCTTTTTGCTTGCTGCTATATAAATATCGTTCAACTACGAGTTTAGGCTTTTCAGGGAATAATTATTAGAGAGTGGGATAGTTTGATTTAGAAACCAAGCAAAGTCCATAATACATGGATTTGATTTTTAAATTTAAGAATAAAACTTCATTTAGGAGCCTAGATCCTAGTGCATTAACCATTTTATACTAGAATTGGGCACTCTGTTTTCAACTTCTCATTTCATGTGGAGAAAGAGATGTCATCCAACACGTAGAAATTGTGCATTATCTTCCCCTGTTAGGTAATAGGGATCCATAAATGTATACCCTATCACATGTCAAACATCAACCCATAATTAGGATAGGAAGAATAGATTGTTATTCAAGTCAACCTAAATATGCATGATTCATTGTCTAGTGTCCATGCATTATTTTTGCTCACCCTTTAAATAATGAAAAGACATTTATTTAAATTCATCCACCAGTAGGAACTTCTATCCACCCTGAGATAAATTAAAACATTTTGTAGAGCATATCAAGAATCCCACAGTTTTGTTCACTAAAGGATTTGCAACCTATGAACCATGAACCCCATCAAGTGGTAAGTTTATTCAGCCTAGCTATGAGATTGTTTTATCCTTTTGGTGAATCTTGTGTTGTCCCAGCATTCTCCATTTTTTAAATTCCAAACATCTTAATGGTAAAAAGACATCTATAAAACAGAGGAACAAGCATTTCAATATAGATGCAAAACAAAGAAATAGACATTTCAAAATAGGCTTATAATGTGGACAATCTTTATGGAATGTACTTTTAGGCTTAACTAAAATTGCCAACTTGGATATTAATGTGATCAAAGCCAAAATCCCCATTGTCATAAAGGTTAGGACATTAGCATGATTAAAAATCCTACATATATATAAGTTAGCAGGTAGAGTGAACATTTTAAAACCCTCAGGAAGAAGGTATTAGGTTATCTTTATGTATAGTCATAAAAAGTAAGCACTTGCTTTTGTGCTCATTTTGAGACCATTTTAACTCACTTTAGTGTGTTCCTTATGTTAGGACCTCACATTGCACCTAATTGCATACATAATTTAAATAAAGATCCTACCTTCTCCTTCAATCTTGCTCAAAACTTTAAGATGACTCTTGTTCCTAGCGTAATTTCCCATTTACCCATCCATTCACATAATTCATTTCCCACTTGGGCCCCATTTTGGTAATTTCAAGGTTTGGATGCATTTATGATCAATTTTCCTTCTTACTTTTTTCATTTTTCTTTGAACCACTTAACACCTCTTGAATCCCGCAACTTTACCTCGAAATTTAAACCTTTCGGGTATAGGTCGAAGCTGGTTCGATCTATACCAAGTATAGGTCAAACCTCTTTTGACCTATACCTCGGGGGTTAAATTTTGGCAGGTTTCGGGCCCTATGCAAAGGATTTTCATTTTCCCACCCAATGTAATCAGCCTTCGTGAATTTGGACTCTGGAATCACTATAAAAGGAGACCTCTTCCCTTCATTTTGATATTCATGATATACATCTAGTTCAAGCAATCACATACACTCTCAAGCAATCAAGCAAGATTTCGTGAAATCAAGAAGTGTAAGTAAGCAAACATTCATTGAATACATTGGTGGTTTACCCTTGATCACCATTTTATACTATACATTTTGGTGAACCCGACTCTTTCATGTATTATATTTTCTAATTTCATAGTTAGATCTCTTTTGCATATCTAGATCTATTTTGTATGCATTGTGTTAGATATTACATCTTTGCATCTTTCCTTTGGTCTTTAGCTTACCTTTACATCAATTGCATTGTTTAGTATATTTGCATTGTGAAAAAAAATGTGTTTCTATTCATTCTTAGATTGCATTATTTTGTCTAAAATAATAGAAAACACAAAAATATTTATTTCATAGTTATTGTATTTCATCTTAAATGGAATTTTTATTTTCATTTGCTTCTTCAATTTCAAGGTTTCTTCAAGAGCTTGAGGATGAATTAGTTCTTCCTATCATTGATGCCCATAATTTTCACCCTCCCAAAATGGATCCCAACCCTAAGGACATTGTGATTACCACCATTCCTTGTAAATATTTCCCTCTTACCAAAGAGGCCTTCAATACCAATCATGATCTTTCTTCTACCTTTTCCCTTCCTTATAAGGATCATTTGGTGCCAGAGGATGATGACATGACTATTTGTCCTAATAGTACAACACCTCCTATGAGTTTCATTGATATTCCTTCTATAGATGAGGTCTTGATGAGTTATGTTTGTCCTTCTACTAAACATATCTTAGAAGAAGAGGAGGACATCCATGAGACTCTTCCTAAGGAATATTTTGAACTTAATGAAGTTAATCAAGTCAATACTATTCAACATACCTCTCGGACCAAATTTGGAATTGGTGTAAAAGGTGTTCATGCACTACTATACATTGATGACCTTTTCACAAATCCAACCTTAGAACATGATGATCCTAATAAAATTGACTGAATTCAATATCCATTTCCTTCTTCAATTCTTTCTCTCATACAAATAAATCGCCCATCAACTCTTCAAGATGATGATTGGGGAACCTTAGATTTCACACCAACATTCCATAGCAAGGACTATACCTTTGACTTTGAGCATCAAACAACTCTATCTAATGGATGTGTGGATATTGATTGGTCCTCTTTAGATTTAAATCCACTCGCACCTAAAGGATCACCTATCTTATTGATACATCAAACCTTCCTAATGAGCAATGTTTTTCAAAAGAACACTTAGGTGTCCCACCTTCTCATTTTCCTAATCAATCTATACATCCTCCTCCTATTTTCTCCTTACAGCAAGAGTCTATTTTGTTTGAGCTTCCTAAGGCCAACTTAATTACTCTTCCTTTGAAAAACAAGTGCAAATTGAAAACATAAAAAAGACAATTCTTCCATTCGTATGTTTCATCAAATTCATGCAAGACTAGTGAATGTTATGATTTGAAGTGTAAAATTAAAGAATTCATTGATTATGGTATGATTGAAATGACTTGCAACTATGAATAACACCTTTTTCATGATCATTCTACCTAATATGTCTACGTTCCTTTTATGTTGCTCCTCACTATAAGACATTGTTAGCCTATCCTTTGTGGGCTCATTGTCATAATTTATGAGCAACATAGTAGTTCTTTTTCCTTTTCTCCTCACTTGGGGGGAAAGGGTTCTATTTCACTTTCATCCTTATCTCAAAGGTTCTATTTTCTCTTTTTTTTGACTTGTTTCTTTTATAAGATGACATTATTTCTTGCATGCATTTTTTATTTTACATAAGGATATTCTCTTTTTAAGGAGATAGACATCCCAAGTTGCAACCTTATTCTTTCTTTAAAATGAATGTCTATTATAAATAGAAACCACTTCGGGAGCATAATGTGTCCTTCCTCTTTGTCTCTTCCTTCACCATGCCTCCAATATCCCTTGTGGAATTACATCTTTTATAGTATATTTTTCTTTCTTGCATGGATTTGTTGTTTAACACAAGGATATTTACATCCCTAGTTGCAACCTTATGCTTGCTTGAAAGTGCATATTTATTATACAAGATCTATGATCACTCAGTGCATATATTGGGTTTTCTTTCTTTCTCCTTCTTTCAAGGATCCTTTATCTCTTTGTTGTTCATTTATTTTGTACTATGATGTCCTCCCATGTATGGACTTGTTGCTCAAGATTTTTCTCTCCTTACAATCTCTTCCTTACTTGGAAGTGCATATCTTGTACACTTGAGATCACCACTAAGTAGATATAATATGACATCCTTCTCTTCCTTTCATCTCTATGTATTTGTTATTCTTTCATGATGGTACATTCTTTTTGGCATGAGATATTTTGTTTCATGCAAGATCCTAACGTTTATACTTAACAATCCTTTTCATGTCTCAAAAGGTGTGTCTATCATCTAATAATTACTCATATCATCATTTCATTTCTTTCCTTGATGACTTGCTTACTTTATATGTGATGTCTTTTCTAGCATATATGTTTATTTTACATTATGAGTTCTCTCTAATGTGCCACTTATTTTCTTGAAATTGTGTATCTTTTATAAAGTGGATTTCATTAAGGGAGTATTATATATTTTATTTTTCCTTCACACTTGGGGGGAAAGGTTTCTTGTACATTTTTTCTCTCTTTTGTCTAAGGATCTAATTTTGTTAGTACAGTGGCATTTGTTTATTATGTGACATTCTTTTCCTATAAAGAATTGTTTGTTTTGATTGGGATTTTCTCTTATACAAGAGGTGTGAATCATTGATCATCGCCTCTTCTTTATTTTCAAAATTATGTTCATTATAAACACATTCCCTTACTTTGTGTTTATAAGTTTTTCACCCTTCATCAAGAATCCCTATTTCACCTCGCGATAGGGAGCTAAATGGGTGCATTTTTGTTCTCTTCCCCCTCTTTACCTTGAAGATGTTCTTTTTGGTCAAGCACTCCTCTTGAAGGTGGATATTGTGTCAACAAGATCTCATCCTTTCAAGGGCCTCTTCTCACAAGTGAAATATCGTTCACAATTATCTATTTTCTTAGCCTATAAGAGTTAACATTCTTAGCTAAGTTTGCAGTATGCATTGTTGTTTTAAGGATATCTCCTCGTTGTTGGAAGTAGGTATCCTTGATTCTCTTCCTTATAATGTCTACTACATAGCCATCATAAGGAGGGGGCATACATACATCATCCCTTGTACATTCTCTTGCACATTGTTCTTATGCATTTTTACATAAAACCAATCCCCACTGATACAATGGATCTCTATCCATCCACGGGGTGCAGATATAGAAACCAATCTTCATGGATATAATGGATCCGCATCCATCCATGAAGTGCACATATACAAAAAAAGTGTTCATGAATATAGTGGATCTATATCCATTCATGAGGTGCACATAGGCAAAGTCGCCAGTAGGTAACAGTTTTTAGGTAGAATTGACTAGCATGACATACAACTTTCTAGAACTTTCAATCCTATATTTTGTGTGGTCTGCAGTAAGACATTTAGTCTTATTGGGGATAGTGGTCACATTTTGTGTGGTTCACAGTAAGACATGCAGTCTTACTGGGAAAGGTAATCTCTCTCTCTCTCTCTCTCTCTCTGCAAAAAGTTCTAGTTTTACATAACCTGTGCAGGTTATCAGAAATTTTGAATGTTGTCATTAGGTTTACATAACCTGTACGGGTTATGAGAAATTTTTCATATTTTAGTCCCAATGGCCTAAAAACCAGCATTGCAAGTTGTTTGACGACCCCACTGCTGTTGCACATGATTTTCTGTGATAGTAACAATCATATTTTTTTTTTATCAATTTTGCTTTGAAATGATTTATTTGTCCATTATTTTGGGTTCCTTTTGAAGTTATTTTATCATTGTTACTTTAGATTATAATAAAATGATGCTCATTTGTTGTTTTTTACTATTTGATTGTGGATTGTCATCATGATGTTATGTGTAGGACAATCAATATCAACAATTGGAAAGAACAAGAAAGGATCAATTGAACAATGAGAGGCAACACAAGAAAGACAAAGAGAGCATATGAGGAGATTACATGAAAGTACATCATCTGATGCACTTAATGAAATTGATGAACATTCTACAATTGAAATTGATATGATGAATGCACCAAATCAAAATGATCAACATACACCAATTCAAATGCATGTGATGAATGCACCTAATTAATGCGATGAACATACACAAATTGAAAATGATGTAATGAATGCACATGTTAATGATATTGAAGAAGATATACCATTTGAATTTGATGTGATTAATGCACATAATGTACCGAATGAAAACGAAGAGCATGCACCAATCTTAACACCTCCTAGAATAATTCGTAGAAAACCAAAGTTTCTAATAGACATTGATGAAAATATTGTGAATCCAATGCACAATAATTTTTTTTAAGAACTTGTAAAAGAATGGTTATAAGAATTTGGAATAACTATTTTGAAAATTTGAATAAAAGTGGAAGATGCCAATTTGTGTTGAAATGATTAAAAATCTGAAATTTAGAGAGACAATAATTTTTTTTGGGTTAAGACCATCTAAATATAATAGTGAAAGAACTAGTGTGAGAAATTATTTTGATCCATACCAAACCATTGGTTCGAAATCACGCTCTTAAGATGCTAATGTTACTTGTCGTGTCCTCACATCAACCATAATGGGAGGAAATGAAAAAATATCTTTTAAAAAGGGAAAAAAGCAAGTCATTAAGGATAAGTAGAACCACATTACACCATGCTTTAGATAGGCAAGATAAAATTGATGATCCTAACAATAATTCTCTTTGGGCATTCTCGTGTAGACTCCCACGCAAGGACAAGGTTGTTGTTGATGCACTAAGAACGGTAATTGAGAAATATTGGCATGACAACACAAGGGTTTTGCCCAACCAAAGAGATGTTGTTAGTGTAGACGTCCACAAATATTAATATTATTATTAATATTAATTTCCCTTTTTCATCTAACTATTTAATTCAATCAATTAAATAGTTTCATAATTGGTATTTAT
>MU223974.1:766659-801021 GCA_018584345.1 Thuja plicata | reverse complement strand
AATACTATCCTAATGTATTTTATTTAAATACATTTGCCTCACAAAATCCCCTTTTTAATAAATTTATATTTATTAAAATTCCTCCATATCCCTAATTCTTCTAAACTATGATTTATTCAAATCTAATGTGAATTATAATCTAAACCCTAGCTAGAAACCTATTAACCCAATCTAGAGACCTACCCTATTCCTACTCTACTCCCATCCCCTCACTTCCTAAGCATACTTCCCTACCTAATTGTCCTCTGATCATACTTAAAAAGGTGATTCCTAACCCTTTTAAGGCTAATAGAATGCTCACCCATGTGTGAGAATTCTCTCCAAAATGGTCACCCATTCCTCTTTAAGGCTCTTTACTCCTTTGTCCCCAACTTGGAATTCTTGAGCCACTCAATATTTATTGCTATATTTGACTTCAAATTAGCCATCCCTTCAAGCCTATGTGTCCCTTATGTGGCTCTTATGTGGATGCCACATAGATTCCACCTCATTCAACCCCTCCTCTTCTATCCCAAAAATCTATAAATAGAGGCCTTCTCCTCTTGCATTTTCATCTCTCATATTTGCATTGTTATCATGCTAACATAGCTCGAGATTTCATGTTTGTTTTCATATGCTCTTAGTTTCTTTCTAAAATCACATAGATATTACATGCTAGGCTTCTTTGGCTAAAATGAATCATAGTTTCCTTCTTGCTTTGCATTTCAATATCATAGTAGTTATATCATCTTTTTGGAGAATTTTAGACTAGTTCCTCATACTAGCTCTTGAATTTCTTCATTGTTCCAATCTTGCATTGATTAATTGCATTGTATTGGGGATCCATCTCATTTGTGTTTGAGAGAGCACATGCACAATCATCCTAAAAGAGAAAATCAAACAAGTAGTATAAGGTGCAAATTAACTTGTTCTTGGCTCAATTTGATGTTATGATTAGGTTTTGTTGGTTTCTTGTTCATTTTATAGATTATATGTGCTAACCCACTAACTTCTCATGTTTGAGCTTGCTCCCAACAGATTGAAGATTTCACCGTACACAGTTAGAAGGCGAATTGGATTTATAAATCGTGAGCCACATCCAAAACACTATTTAGATATGACTCAAACACAATTTTATGAAAGGTTTCTTGAAAGCTTTCCTTAGATTTAAATTTTAGTCAGATTTTTTGAGATGAAAAAACCATTTTATGTTAAGATTAATCATGCACATACTACATGTTTTTGTAGGGTCCATGTTGAATTTTTCCTACATTATGAGATTTATTGTTGTACATATGTGGTCCTTTGCACGGTAACAATGTTTTGCAGGAATGCGGCCTACAAGAACCTCCTGAGTCACCGATAGAATTTGTTTCAAGTTTACTATGTAAACGAGATGATGGGTACATTTATTATATGATGATGTGTTTGAAAGGATTTTGTCCTGCATATGGTGGTTTACAAAAGTTTCGTAGATGATTATATCTCGATAACACACATGAAATTGGGAGAGAACTAGTTTCTATTGGAAAATACAAGTCAGTCACATATGGTGTTAAAGATGGAAAATAATTAAAGAGGTGTGAGTTAGTGAAAAGATATATATGCACAACTGATTTTATGAAGATGTTTCAAGAGAAACTAGTTTATGAGTACATAGGTCACCAACATAGAGCTAGGTGGTTAGATGAGAAATTCAAGTTATGTAAGGAAAATTTCCCCCTCAGTACTATTGTCTCTGTTGTTTATTTTGCTGAGAATTACATACTAAAACCTCAAAATGATTACAACCTATGTATTAACACTCTACACAAGTTATAATTTTTTTATACATAGTATGCATGCATGCACATGATAGCACATAGGAGGAAATAAAGGTTAAAATAGAGTATCACTTCTATATCAGCGATGATCATACACATTCTTCAGAGTTTGTGCAAGGATGCTTTAGACTCTTCTATGACAGTTTAAGGGAAAGAGGTATAATATACAACCAACACTTAATGTGGCCAGACAATTGCACCTCACAATTCAAGAATGCAAGGATGTTCTATTGGTTGACTAGGATGCATGTGACAAGTGGTGTGCAACATTTTTGGAATTTAATAGAGGTAGGTCACGAAAAGGGAGAGAATGGTGGTGTGGGAGCATGTATGAAAAGGGGTCTTACCAGAGAGGAATCAAAGTGTGAAGGTGGCGCAGTCTTAATAGATGCAGAAACAATTGTGCAATGGTGTAATTCTATGATGGGACTAGGTAATGCAGGTAAGTCTATGGTTTCTAGATATTTTTGGTTACTACATGAATCTAACATTGAGAACTATTTAGATCATTGTACACTTACATGATCAAGTGACATGCGTTCATTTAGAAGCTCAAATGCAACATCATTGGCTATTTATACTAGACAGATTAAATGTTTTTTTCTCTTTGTGTATGCATTTTGTGTGGGATGAATGTGAATCAAAAGAGTGGGTCGACCAATGATCAAGAACTTTGCAAACCCTAGATACATATCAACTTCTTAGAGCACTACAACTGAACCAAACAAAAGCATCAATAGATTTTGACCATGTACTTGACCTAGTTGAACTAGGTAATTTCTTAATTTATTACTTAGTGAATACTTTTTCTCTTTCTACACATGCATTTTAAGGTCAATTTATTAGTTCTTTATGTTGGTTTTGGTATTAACTTATATCATTCTACTAAATGCGGGTCATGTATATGCAGTCCTTGTAGATGGGAATAATGAAGAAGGAAAATATAACTTTTTATGTCATTGTATTGAGGCTGAAAATAAATTGACAACTACAATCACTGATGGAGAGGGTTTTGAGTACCCAATAGGATCTGTTTTTGTTACAAATACATGGCTTACAAGGTATCGTTGTTGTGTCGAGTTGTATTGAGACCTCTTAAACTCAATTTATTACACTTTGTATTGATATTGCCATTAACTTATCTTTATAATAAAATGAAAATACCCTATTAGGAATAATAATGCCTGGTTGTTTGAGGACTTTGAGACACATATACATTTTCTTCATTACTCGAACCTTGTTGTTGCAACAAATATTCAATTGTAAATATCGTGGTAGACCTCTTAACAAGAATTTGTGGAAAGTTTGTGAATCTGACCACGAGGCGATACTTGACACAATAGGGGTTAGAGCTGATCCAAAAGGTTCACTTGATTGATTTTGGGCCATATATTAGATGAATGATTCTACAATATGGTAGAATGATTTTGACAATTTTGTATATGTTGTTTGCGAAATGTTGTAACTTCGCTTTTTTAGAAGTGTTCTATGTGCATATTTAGATGCTAAATTCTATATATAAAAACAACAATCAATTGTAATGTGCATATTTAAATGTAAAAATTTGTATATAAAAACAGCAATTAGTTATAATGTGCATATTTAGATGCGGACTTTTGTATATATAAACAATATTGATCTTGATCATCCATATTAGATGCAAAATTTGATATATAAAACTGCCCATGGGGCTGATTTACAAATATTGAGATCCCACATATTGTATATCCTAATTTGTACCATTTGATTATAAATACATATTGAATTTTGTATCCTTACATTTGTATTGTCTTAATGCCATGTTTCTCTAGAATTTTAAGGTAGATGGTGAATAGCTGAATGTTAAGGAAGATGGTGAATAGATGAATGTTACTTTATTTTTTTTTTAAATTTGGAAAATATGGAGATGAAAATAATGGAGGATGTTTCTTTTGTCAAGAATTAACAAATTAGAAAAAAGTTGTCAATTTTTTCGAGAATTACTTTAGCGATTAGCTCAAACCGTTCGGTTGGGATAAAACTGTTTATCCTGGTATCAAACCATCTATGCCATTAGCTCCATTTGGTTGGGTAAATTATAGTGACAACCCCATTTTCCCACGGAGTCACTAGAACATTTACGACCATGCCATACCGAAGTGTCGCCAAGGTGCACTAAGCACGATTGGGAAGCGAGATTCTGAAGCTTGTATCTCGGACCTCATGAGATGTATCAAAAAACCATCAGATGTTACAAGAATGTGTCTCCAAGGCCTACAATAAACTCTCTTTGTCATAGGAGATTCAACTTTATTTCAATTTGGCAGGGCAATCTCCCTTAATGCAAAAAACTTGTAGTGATGCTCAGTTGAAAGTTGCACCATTGGGTATCTTTTAGACCGTTAGTCCTTGCATCAAACCGTTTGTTCCATTAGCTCTGGTTGGCTGGGTAAATGCTAGTGACAACCCCATTTTTCCCTTGGAGTCACAAGCACATTCACGACCACGCTGGACCGAAGTGTCTCCAAGGTGCACTAAACACAATTGGGCAGAAATCTTCTGAGGCTCGTATCTTAGACGTCGTGAGAGGTATTAACAAACTATTAGGTGCTACAAGATTGTGTTGATGAGGCCTACAATAACCTCTCTTCATTCTTGGAGATTTTATTTCATTTTAATTTGCTAGGGCAATCTCACTTGATGTCAAACCTTCCAATCACACTTAGTTGAAAGTTGCACCATTGGGTATCTTTCAAATTGTTAGTCCTGGTTTCAATCCATCAGTGCTATTAGCTCCGCTTGGCTGGGTAAACACTAGTGACAATCCTATTTCTTCCATGGAATCACTAGAACGTTCACGACCACGCCAGACAAAAGTGTCTCCAAGGTGCACTAAGAAAGATTGGGTAACAATATTCCAAGGCTCATATCCCAAAATTTGTGAGAGGTACTAGAAAACCATCAGGTGCTACATGACTCTATTTCTGAGGCCTACAGTAACCTCTCTCCATTATGAGAGATTTGATTTTTTTAAAATTTGGCAGAGCAATTTTACTTGAACATTCGTGACCATGCCAGACCGAAGTGTCCCTAAGGTGCATTAAGCACCATTAGGTATGTCAGTCAGAGTTTTGGTGTGTCAAAATGAAAAGTGGGACCATTCCTAGGGTAAACCTTCTCAACCAGATGCAAAGGAAGCGTTGGTTTGTGCCCACCATGAACATAAATGTTGCTTCTCCAAGGATTATTTAGGATCATAATGTATCCCAACTTGTTATTTGATCACATTTCATGAAAACCTTCCAAGCACGAAGGGTACCCTCAAATACATGTAAGGCATGGATCGTACACACGAACACTTATAAGGCATGATTATAGTCATGAATGTACATAAGGCATATATTCCAATACACATAAGGCATTGATCATATGCTCAAGGCATGAATCACACATTTAGATATCCATAAAGCATGAATCACACATTTGGATATGTATGAATGCATGAATTATACACATAGTTTGTATACACTTATGAAACATTCATGTGGATAATGCATGAAGCATGATTGTTCTTAAGCCAAACAAAATACTCGTAACGTATGAATTCAATTGTCATGAAGCATACACATGAATATTTGTAGCACATAGGAAATGCAACATATACTTGAATTCATTTAAGTCAGCAAGCATATATGTGAATACACAAGAAGAAGTATATACATGAATTTACTGAAGTCAAGACTTAAGTATACATGTAGTACATACAAATAGATTCACTTAAGTCATGAAAAATACATATATGGTATGAAGGATACACATGAATACAATGTAGCATATAAAGCACGAATTCACTTAAATCATGAAGTACACATGTGAACACACGTAGCATATAAAGCATACACATAATTTTTATTTAGTCATGAAGCATACATGTAGGACATAGATTATGAAGCATAGACATGAATTCACTTAATTCATGCACGTAGCCCGTAAACATGAATTTAGGTTATGAAGCATATATGTGAATACAAATGAAGTACACACATAAGTACAGTAAATTATAAAGCACACACATGAATATACGCAAATCATGAAACAAGAATACACTTAAGGCATAAATCCTACACATGAGTACATACACACAAACATATTTACATACTAACAATGAAAAAATGAACACACAATGAATAAATTGGATTGAATATAAGTTTCATATATATCAAAATGAACAATAATCGTGTACATATCAAAAAATAGCATACATGCCAAATCAATAATAGAGTTACAAAAATGCATGTGGCATCGACTATGTCAATGTCAATATATACAATACAAATGTCAAATATATACAAAAATTGGTTATTCAATGATCACAATTAGATCTACATGTCTCCATCAATTTCTACAACTATGTCGGATCATCAAAATCAAGCCTCTTCAAAGTAGTACGTGGTTCACTAGGTGTCTGCACAAGAACAATTCAAATGCTAAATCAAATATCTTTTCTCCAAATAACATCAAAATAACTAAATACAAGACTGTTATTTGTTGGCAGTTGAATTGTTGATTACCTCATCTCTTTCTTCTACACTTGGGTTGCTCCCTAAAGTTGATGGGCCCCTTCTTAAGCAAGTTAGACTTCTAGAAAAATGTAAAGGCAGAGGATCCATCAGAATTCATGAAGGGGGTTGTGACAGGTAAAAAAAATCAATACAAGTTAATAACATATATGTCAAGAAACTCTAAAAGACAAAAAAATGCATGGACTAAAAAACTAATGCATACCAGAGCCTTAAATGGATCTCCTATACTGGTAGGAGGCACAACCATTGATGAATCAATTGCGATGTTTTCCTGTATGGTAAGTGATAAAAGACATATAGTCATACAGGGAGGAATTAGGGATTTCTAACAAAGATGAAATCAATCCAAAATGAGTTTACAAGAGGGTTTCAACTAAGAAGACATGCATACCTCTTGCCTCTATTGTGTTGGACCTCCTCTTTGACGATCGATACTCCTGAAAAAATAGAATGCTAAAGGATCTGTAGGAAGATGCGAAGGGAGATGTAATAGGTAAAAGACAATTAGCACAAGTTAATAACCCAAAGTTGTTGACAAAAACTAAAAAAATAAAAATGCATGTACTCATATCTAAATGCATATGTTTAACATGTATATAGAATAAATGCATATAGGAACCTCAGATGGCTCTCATGTAATTTTAGGAGGCATTGTCGCTGATGAGGCAACTATGACCATTTCCTATATGAAAAATCATAACATATGTCATAGTCATAGAGGAAGGATTTCTAAGAGATTTCGAACAAACAAGATTGCAATTGAAAGTAAATATAGACAGGTCAACTCTTCCCTCTCCTAAACATCAGTGACATTAGGTGAATTCATTAATTCTGTAAAACACAATTGTTTCTATATATAGAATAAATAAGGTAGGTGCATTCATCAATATAGAATACAAGTACATGTTTAACCATAATACATTTCAGGGGCTTAAAATTATCTTGGGAGGAGATTTCAACGCAACTCTGGGTCCCAAAGATAAAATGGGGGGGGGGGGGGGGAACCCTTCTCCCAAAGTAACTGATGATTTTTGGGATTTCATAGAAGGAAATCAGTTAATGGATCGCGTCCCCTCAAATGGTAAAATTTCTTGGTCCAACAAGAGAAAAGGATTGCATATTGTTGGAGCTAGACTGGACAGGTTTCTGGTGAACTCGATCTGGTTACTTGAACATGGATGTTGATCATCCTCAATTCTTACCTTAACCGGATCAGATCACCTACCAGTCACTGCGAAAATTTAGCTTGATCTTTCAGACTTTAAACCACGTCCATATTTTAAAATTGAGAAAATGTGGTTCAGGGACACCAAATTCCAAGATCTATTGAAAACATGGTGGTCTCAAGCCCCTTTTGTGGCTGGATCAACTATGTTCAAACTGGCCAAAAAGCTATCCTTTATGAAAATGAACATAAAAGCATGGAACAAATCATCATTTGGGAACATTTTCAAACAAAAAGCAGACATCCAAAGGAATCTTGAAGACATAAAATGAGTTCATCCTGAACCAAGGTCTTACACCACAAGTGTATGAGAATTAGAGAATTCTCACACAAAAATAAGAAGAAGTACTAGTCAGAGAGGAAATATTCTAGAGGCAAAGATCACGGGAGATTTGGTTAAGGGAAGGGGATAGTAACTGATGAACTATAACTGATGAAATGTTCGAAGATGATAAGTTGATGATCACCAAGACACAGAAAGTTAAATGCAAGACACTAAATCAGTTAATATATTATATTGTCATTGATGTCAACTTGATATAATCTGTATGGTCATGTACATACTGCAAAAGACTTCAGAGAACCAATAAATCAAAGGCTATGCTATCAGTAATGCATAAAAGTTAAGTATTCACAAAGTGACTGTATACACCGATGAACAAAGTAAACCAATAAGAGAAAAGTCACAATGTTACCCGATGAGAAAAAGCACAACATTACTGACGAGTGAAGTTGCAGTGTTACCCGACGAGCAAAAGCACAGTGTAACCCGACGGAAAGAATTACAGTGTTGCCCAACGGACGGAGATCTCGAAGACAACTGAAGTCACACCATCAGAACAGTCAGTTGTCACCAATGACTAACTGAATTAATTACCAACAGCACAAAGAGTTCAGAAATGACAAAATGCTTAGCTATCAAGAGCTAAATATAGACTTAACTGGTACTTATCATTGTTTTAATCAACAAGATAAAGCCAAAGATAAGTAAAGGATTTAAAGTTGTTTTATACAGTTGGAAAGAACATATCTACAAGATAAAACAGGAGTTTTCCTTTAAATCTAATTGGCAAAAATTTTGGATCACGCCAAGATCAAGAAAGCCAAGAAATGATGAAATCATGTCTATATAAGAGACAAGATAATTCAATGTGAATTAGGGGAGTGACAAGAAAATAGATGTTGAAGAGATTTTGAAGGAGAACAAAGTCTTCATTTAGACCTGATCAATCAAGATAAGGAAAGAGCTAAATTATGCAGACACCAACGAATAGTGAGACAACATCATAGAGCAGAACAATGTGGAGCAAAGGTATTGAATTGATAACATTGATCAGGAAGGTAATGCACTTACAATAGATCTAAAAATCTGCAATTCTAGTTGTATGTGTGAACATATTAATTTACTATTTCAATTTAACCATTGAAGCATCAAGTCTCTTAACCGAGCAGGACTTAAAAGTCTTTTCTAATTGAGATACATCCCAAGGAGTATCAAAAAGTTTGATCATACAAAGTAGCATTGGATATGCCCGATACCTATTGATAGGCCAAGTGAGCATTTGATCAATGATGGTATCATTAGATGCCAGATACTAAGTGACAAACTATTCATTTAAATCCTCTAACAAGGTCACACCTAACTGTGTGTTTGTAACCTTTAACAGGGTTGGCTCTTTAGCGAGCTCACTTTAGAAGAGTGAAGATTTGGGTTACTGGTCCTAGTGTTTTTTCCCTTAATAGGGTTTCCACGTTAAAAATTCATGTGTCAATGTGTTTATGAGTCATTACTTTATTGTTTTGCATTTCACATAACTAAATCTGGATTGATCGGTATACTCTAGTTATTTACTGTATTTCAGTAAATAGAAAGACTGCTAATAGTTAAAAGTAAGAATAAGGTTTGAAAGAGTAATCCGAGAAGTAGTTATGTGTTATTCATATTTCAAGGCAATCATCTTTTAAGACTGGTGATAACTAGAGGCTTACAAATGTGGTAATAAGATTTTAGGTTGATTTAAGGATTAATTTTTTAGGCTACTGATTCATCCCCCCTCTTATTTATTCTAACAATTGGTATCAGAGCTTGTGTGCTTAGAAAGGGAGTTTAACAGCTCAAGCAAAAGATCACAAGATGAATAGACGAGATGTGCCCAAGTTGAACAAAGACAACTTTTCCTCATGGAAAAGCAGGATAAGACTCTACTTATCAACTATTGGAAATGATGTTACTCAATACTTAGATACTGAATATGTGTTGCCCACAGGAGCACTCACAGTTGAAAAAATGATAGAGGAGCATGAGAACAACTACATGATAATAGAGCTTGCTTCCTCACTCTCTGATGCTAAATTTGAAGATGTCAAAACACGCACAACTGCAAAGAAGATGTGGGCTAAATTGAAGCTTGTACATGGTGGTGATACAAATGTTCTGAGAGCCAAGGCAGAAAGCCTTAGAGGAAAGTTTGATGATCTCATAATGAAAGAAGGTGAAAACATCACACAGTACATCACACAAATCAAAGAGGTAGTTAGTGCTATCTGAGGAGTTGGAGGTGTACTAGAAGAAGAGACAGTGGTAAGTAAAATTCTAAGAACCTTACTACCTACTTATGCTATAAGAGTATCAGCCATACAAGAAATGAGAACAGTGGCAAATAACAATGTTACTCTAGATAGTTTGATTGGAAGATTGATTTCATTTGACATGAATAATTTTGATAATAGTGTCTTACCAAACATAGAGTCTGCATTCAAATCTTCTTTGAGAATAAGTAAATCAAGTCATAAACACACTATGAGAAAAGATAGTGAAAGTGAAAGTGAAGAAGAAGATCTTGATGAAATTGAAGCACTTATGGCTAGAAGAATGTAGAGAGGCAAAGGTAAATACAAAGGTAAACTACCATGTATATGTTTTAATTGTAAAATTGGACACTTTGCTGCAAGATGTCCTAACAGGAGAAAATATGATAGAGGTAATGACAAATCATTTGAAAAGATGTTTGACAGAGGTGATAACTGAGATTACAGAAGCAACCGACATTAAGAAAGAAGAGATACCTGAGACTACAAGGACAAAGGAAAGAAGGCCAGTTACCTAGCTACATGCAAAGATGAAGATACTGACACCAAATCTGATGAAGACATCGAGATGGTGTTTGTGGCAGTAAAAGATGATTCAGATGAAGATGAAAGCTATGTACAAATTGCACTCATATCTAAAGTTAGCAAGAATGATATCTAGATCATAGATAGTGGCTGCACTCACCACATGATCGGTGTCATAGAAATTTTTTATACTTTTGAGTATTATAATGGTTTAATAGTAAGGATGGGTAATGACACACCTTGTTCAGTTGAAGGTAAAGGAACTATAATGTTGAATAACTTGATAAAATGTGAAAATGCTTATTGGGTGAAAGGATTGAATTATAATCTATTGAGTGTTTCTTAGTTGAATAATTCGGGTCACAAAGTAGCATTTGAAAATAAGAAGGAAAAGATCTTCAATTAATCAGGAAGGCTGATTGGTATCGATGAGAAGACAAAAGGTAACTTGTTCTATCTGAATGATACTGACACCACTTGCTTAATGGCTAGAAATGAAGACATATAGTTATGGCATGAAAGATTATGTCTTGTAAATTTTGACAACATGATAAAGATAAGCAAAAAGAGAAATGTAAGAGGCTTACCGAGGATGACAAAGCCAGACAATATTATGTGCAAAAATTGTCACAAAGGTAAGATGACAAAGTCTAGTTTCAAAAGCAAAACCCATACATCTGATGCCATTCTAGAATTAGTCCATACTGATCTATGTGGACCCATGAGGACAAAGAGTTACTATAGAGATAGGTATTTTACTCTCTTTGTTGATGATTACTCTAGAATGATGACAGTTATGTTTCTAAAAGATAAATCAGAAGCATTCAAGATGTTTAAATGGTACAAAGCAATGGTAGAAAAATAAAGTGGTAAGGAATTGAAATGCTTAAGGTCAGATAGAGGAGGGGATTTTGTTTCAGATGAATTTACTAACTTCTGCAATGAGTATTCAATCAAAAGACAGGTCTCTGCACCGAGAACACCACAATGAAATGGAATTGTTGAAAGAAGGAACAGATCCATTGTTGATTGTGCAAGGACACTGATGACAAAAAAAGGCATCACCCAAATCTTTTGGAGGGAAGCTGTAAGTACTATTGTATACACATTGAACAAAGTACAAATGAAGAAAGACACCACGAAGACACCCTATGGGCTATGGTATGGTTACACATCCAATGTAAGTTACTTCAAGATCTTTGGTAGTCAATGTTATATCTTAAAAGATGATAGAAATGGAAAGCTTGACTCCAAAATTGATGAAGGTATCTTTTTAGGGTATTCCACCAAGAGCAAGGCTTATAAATGTCTCAATAAAGCCTCTAACAAAATTGTTGAAAGTGCAAATGTAAAGATAGATGAATTTACAGAAAAGAATGAAAAGAAAAGAAAAAAAGAACCAAAGGACTACAACAGGTTTGTTTACAATGAAGAACCTGAGACTCTACCTGAACAACAATGTATATCTCCTGAGCAATAGAATATTACAACCAAGCATCGGGCTGCAAATACTGAAAATCAGGATAATGCTCAAGATGATGTACCAAGCGAAGAAGAATAGAATGAAGGAAACAATGATGACCAAGATGATAGACAAAGAATTGAACTTGTACTTGGAAAGTATGTCAAGTATGTGGTTAAATAAAAAAAATTCCTCTTTAATATGGATCCCAAAGCTTCTAGAGTAATTCAGCGTATATTTGGGTTCTTGGTAGCTAAAACCCCTTGCAAGTACCTTGGCATTCCTTTCTTTCAAGGTAAAACCAAGATCACATTCTCGAATGGATTTTTGTCCAGTATTAAAGAAATAATTGCATTGTGAAAATCCAGATGGCTCTCTTTGGCAGGCAAAATAGTACTGGAAAAATCTGTCCTTCGCTGTATTCCTTACTACATCATGAAAATTATTCTAGCTCCTCTGGGGGTGATGAAGAATATAATGAAATGCTTGAGGAATTTTATCTGGAAAGGAAACTTGGATGATAAGAAGAATGTCCCTTTGGTCTCTTGGAAATTTTTTTGTAGACCTAAAGACAACGGGGGTTTAGGATTCCACATAATTCTAGAAAGAAACCTCAGTCTTGGGGCCAAACTATCTTGGAAGATGTATGAGTGCCCGCAAAGCTTATGGGTGAAGCTCATCAAAACCAAATACCTTGACTCAGATGATCCTGCCAAAATATTCACTTTCTAATCCTCCCTAGGGATCAGTCATGTGGAACTTCATAGTAAAAAGTAGAGACATCATCCTTGCCCATCCATCTTGGATTATTAATTCAGGTAATCATGACCTATTTTGGCTAGATTCATGGAATGACTTTCCCCAATTATCCTCCTACCCGAACCTACTGCAGGCTAGATTCATACTGGAACAACATTGGGGGGTGAAAGTAGTAGATTATTTTGCCTTCATTGATGGGAGAGCCAAGTGGAAGGACTTCTCTCTCCTACCCATCCCTCTAACCGAGAGACTGTAATTAGAGGGTATTCTTAAGCAGTGGTTTCTATCTATCAATGACGCCTTAGATTGGCTAATATAAACCAAAGCAACTCAGGAAGATACTCATTAGTCAAAGAGGGTTACAAATCTTTGCTCACAAGTACTAATACTTCTAACCCTATCCTTAAATTTGCCTGGCACAACGCAATTCTACCAAAAATTAGGGTATGTGTATAGCTGGATACTCAAGATAAGATTTTATCTAGCACACGCCTCAAATGCCTTAGCATTTTAGAATCATTTCCATGTTTTCTATGTGGGAAGGATCTGGAGGAGTCCAACCACCTCCCGACTGGATGTGAATTTTTTGAAGAAATTTGGAAATGGACCTTGAATAAACTTGGGTGGCAAGGCCCCCTTCATTCCACACTAAATGAGATTATGTAGAAGTGGTCTTTACCACATACCACGACGTTCTTCTTAGTAATTTGGCGAGTAATCCTAGCTGCAGTCATTTTGTGCATATGGTGGAAGAGAAACAAGAGAATTTTTAGAAAATAAAAGGCATCGGTGGCTCAGGTTTGCACACTGGTTGAGAAATATGTGTCATAAATCGTCAATGCACATGTGTCAAAGGTCAAGACATTGTCATCTCCATTTTTGTCCTCCGAAAATGCAATTCTAAATAAGTGGAAACTCATATCTATTCCATTCAAAGGGGTACTTATTGGGAAAATGCCTAAATTACAAGCCAGGAAGGACATCAAATGGTCCCCTCCTGATCCCCATTTCTACAAACTTAACTTTTATTGTGCATGTAAAGGGAACACTGGGAAATCTGGTGCGGGTTTTGTGCTTAGAAGGACGAACACATTCATATTGGCAGCTTCTCACTGTATGCTTTGAGATGGGTCAAACAACATGGTCGAGCCTAGGGATATACTATGCAGGGTTAGATTGGCCCTTAGATTAGGAGTTGCAGATTCACATATTGAAGGGGATTCCCTTCTTATCATATCCTTCTTAACAACCAAATTTGCAGTAAATTGGGAAATCCAATATGTACTTCAAGAAGCGGTTAAGCTTCTCTCTCAGCTATCATCATACACATTCTCGCATTGTTACAGTGAAGCAAACAAGTTTTCTAATTGGCTTGCCAATTTGGGGTTGGATGGGGCTGAGGGGGATTGGGAATCAAAATTTGTGTCGGTAGATGGGAACAAATCTCTGGATTCCCTTAAGGATGAATGTCGATTGTAACACGTGCTAGGAGCTTCAATTGGTGTAATGCAGTGATTTTCTGTGATCACATTCACCATATCACCACAGTATGTATGAAATGAGGTTATCTGGTAGGATATTGTAAGGTCCCATAAGTTTTAAATATTTCATATGTCATGATACTGCACCTTCAAAAACTATGCGTCGCCTATATTACTTCCCTATGCGAGTGATGAGCTATGTTGGTGTCGTGGCAGTAGGCATGTAACATAAGTACACAAGGAAGGACATAGATAAAGTTTATTTTTCTCGAGGTAGACTACTTTACTTGGTGAATATGCAAGGTGTGAAGATCTAGCAGATCACCAAAGCGTTTCACATTAATTCTTCTATTGTTCCAATTGCGTCTGGTAATGATGGAAGTTTAGGCCGTAATGGGCTATTGAAACTTGATGTTTCACTCATTCACTTGCGGTATTTTCATCTACTGAAAGTGGTTTTTTAGGTGTCTTTGGTGGGTAATCATGGATTATCGATGCCTAAACCTGTGAATCTCTTTAGAAGAAAAAGAGTGGTAACGCCCATTATTGGGCCCCTACCTAGGTAGGCATATGAAGGTAGCATTTAAAGTAGTCTCGGGTGACATGCGGGAGGTGATAAGATATATAATTGGTGACAAAATATTTGCTACCTGACGCCCCTAGACATATTGTCCACTCTCAGGTGGTTTCGGTATTCTTATCCAACTGGTACGATAAAATCCCTGACTATAAAGTGTTCCTCAAAATGGTTAAAATAATACTTAAACCAAATTTTGTGTCAGAGGATGAGCTAAATGCAGCTATTATGGGGTACTCTCTTAAGGGTTCAAATGCATGGATTGGAGGCATGTTCCCTCCAACACACCTGTAAAGAAAAAAGGAGATAGTACGCTTGTATGACATAAGTTGAAGTTGGCACTGGAGGGTAGAGATCTACAACATCTAAGGAGGGAAATAATTAAATTTATGGATCTTCTACTAAGTGGCATCGTCTCCAATGCCTTTCTCCTGTTTGATAACTTATCTATCATCCTGGCGTATGTGGAAAACAGTAGTGTGGTGGCCTCTTCCCCACATTTAACTTCTCGGTCGCCCCCGTCCACTTCATCAAGATCATCCCGTAAAGGGTGTGCTCCATGAAAAGGCAAAGGTAAAGTGTGAGGTTCCCCTTTTTCAAATTGACAATATTTTTCTCTCTGACTTGCTCCTGGGTTCTATGATGGTTTTTTGGAGGTGACCTGACAGTGGCCGCAACCAAGGTTTTTTGTAAATCGGTGTTAGTTTGACAATGATTTTGGTCAAAATATCAGTGCCTGCTGGGATTTCTGTACAACCATTCTCTGCCCTTTAGGTATGAAACTTGTTTTTTCAGTGTAAATCAAATAGTTTCAAGCTGCTAGGTTTTTAAAATATCTCAATTGTAATGATGGCCCGGGTGGGCTATTTTGTAATAGTTTGAATTCCATTTTTAGGGGCTGGGATGGGGGGTTTTCTTCCCTGCTTCTTTCCCCCTTGAGCTCCATTGGAAGCAGTATAATAATTATATTAATAAATATAGTGGCTATACCATTTTGCCAAATAAAACAAAACCATAATATATTTCAACAAATAAACTTAAATTCTATTGAATTACCTTTTTTTCGTTTGGGTGTCCTCGAGGATTTATTTCTCTGTCCCGCTGTCCTCAAGTCAGGTGGGGCACCCTATCAAAAAGAAATTTAACATAAGATAAATGAATATGATACCGCATGGGTTCAATTAAAACTGTAAACAAGAGATGTGAAAAATATTATACCGTAAAGCTCTGAAGGCCAAAGTCAATGGCAGAAAGCGTGATATCATCAACTTCATAAATCTGAGTAGCCAAAAAGCCCTATAAAACACCAAATAAATATACATATATTAAAAAAAATATTTTGAAATTAATGTATTATTCTATTTTTATGAATATTAAAAAAACTTTACCTCAGGGATCGGAGCTACACGTACACATCTACTCGAATGAACACTCTGTGGTGTGCTTGTATGACCTGTTGTACCCTGCAATGCATATTATTCATGTATAAATTTAAATTATTCTCTAAATAAAAATTTATTTACTTTTATAAGATTTAGGTGATTAATTAATAATATGTATTTTTTTTAGTCAAACTCATTGACCCATGTTTCATGAGTAGTGGTTCACATAAACCCATCTCTCATGAGAATGAATGGAACTCTTAGAACTCATTGCATCTAGGTGATGCTCATAGAGGTGAAGCATCAAGACTTCCTGGTAGGTCACCCATCCCAGTACTACTCCAGCTCGAGCGTTCTTAACAA
This sequence comes from Thuja plicata, assembly GCA_018584345.1. Taxonomy (NCBI): domain Eukaryota; kingdom Viridiplantae; phylum Streptophyta; class Pinopsida; order Cupressales; family Cupressaceae; genus Thuja; species Thuja plicata. The sequence continues at coordinate 784,294 of MU223974.1, read as the reverse complement.
TGGAGTTTCCTCCATGGGGTTGCAAGCATAGTGGGTTTAACCATGGAGGAAACTCTATAGTTAAGCGTGCTTGAGCTAGAGTAGTACTGGAATGGGTGACCTCCCAGGAAGTCACAATGCTTCACCTCTATGAGAATCACCTAGATGCAATAAGTGTAAAGTGTTCCATTCATTCTCATAAGAGATGGGTTCATGTGAACCACTACTCATGAAACATGGGACAATGAGTTTGACTAAAAAAACTACATAGTTGAATCCTGATAGCAATATCACAAATTTTACTTGTTGTGGAAAATATCTCCTACTTATCAATTATAACATGTCAAAATACAAATAAACAAACCTATGTTTTCTCTCCATAAAAATCTATCATCCTCAAGTTGTTTGTGAGGCCCACATCCTCAACAGTGAATGTATGGCATCTACCCTTGTAATGTGTACACGAATGGGATGTCAAACCATCCTCATTTATGTTAGTATCTACCCCAACACATATACCCTCACAACTAGGGAACATATGCTCAATGGGTTGGGATAAGCCAAATGATGCATCTGATGACAATGGAGGTGGCGCAGGTGCTGATCCACCCTCTGCTCTGAAAAATTGTGTGCCATGCTCAATAATGACGTCAGTCAATGATGTGGATGCATGAAGAGTTTATAAATCCATAGACTCCTTTAGGACTACTGAAACCACAACATAATCATGGTTTTTTTTAGCTAGAGGCATCCTATGTTGTGGTTGTACTATCCTATGGGCCCCAGGTCTATCCTGCACAAAGCCTCTCCCAACTGTTGGGTGTCAAAGTAATTCATATTCACACTGAGGATAAACTCACAATATAGCTTTCTCAAAAAATATAGAGGCACCTCCCAATTATTACAGGGTGGTTGGTCAAAGTCCATATACCACCTATCCCAAAAATATACTTTCATCCTATTGTGAACACACCAATGTATAGGAAATTGGGTCATATTTTCTTCTAGGTTGTTACTAGTAATAGGATCAGTGAAAAGAGAACATATGCCATGCTTAATTATGCCCATCTTTTTAACTTGATCGTATGACAACCCATCCGCATAAAATTCTTGAAATCTATCCCTCCATGGACTCCATTTGGTAACCTCCCTAGATACCTCATTTGCACTATTGGCCATTATTTCTAGCATCGAGGCGAGGGTTGAGTGGTGGTCAAGATAAGAGGATCTCAACCTATTGAACAATATAGAAATTTGGGAAATATTTTTTGTAAGGCATTTGATTAGATCATCTTGTGTGGCATCTACATGATCTAATGGAGGCATGGAGGGTTTACGGGTGGCGGTGGTTGTTAAGGAGCAATATTTTGAGGTTGTGAAGCAATATTTTATGGTTGTGGTTGTTTCTCATGTGCAATGTCCACTAGTAGGAACTTCCATCCACCCCGAGACAAATTAAAACATTTTGTAGAGCATTTTAAGAATCCCACAATTTTTTTCACTAAAGGAATTGCAACCTATGAACCATGAACCCCATCAAGTAGTAAGTGTATTTAGCCTAGCTATGAGATTATTTTATCCTTTTGGTGAATCTTGTGTTGTCCCAACATTCTCCATTTTTTAAATTCAAAAACATCTTAATGGTAAAAAGGCATCTATAAAACAGAGGAACAAGCATTTCAATATAGATGCAAAACAAAGAAATAAACATTTCAAAATTGGCTTATAATGTGGACAATCTTTATGGAATGTACTTTTAGACTTAACTAAAATTGCCAACTTGGATATTAATGTGATCAAACCCAAAATCCCCATTGTCATTAAGGTTAGGACATTAGCATGATTAAAAATCCTACATACATATAAGTTAGCAGGTAGAATGAACATTTTAAAACCCTCAGGAAGAAGGTATTAGGTTATCTTTATGTATAGTCATAAAAAGTAAGCACTTGCTTTTGTGTTCATTTTGAGATCATTTTAGCCCACTTTAGTGTGTTCCTTATGTTAGGACCTCACATTGCACCTAATTGCATACATAATTTAAATAAAGATCCTACCTTCTCCTTCAATCTTGCTCAAAACTCTAAGATGACTCTTGTTCCTATGCGCAATTTCCCATTTACCCATCCATTCATATAATTCATTTCCCACTTTGGCCCCATTTTGGTAATTTTAAGGTTTGGAAATCAGTTAATGGATTGCGTCCCCTCAAATGGTAAAAATTTCTTGGTTCAACAAGAGAAAAGGATTGCATTTTGTTGGAGCTAGACTGGACAGGTTTCTGGTGAACTTGATCTGGTTACTTGAACATGAATGTTGATCATCCTCGATTCTTACCTTAACTAGATCAGATCACCTACCATTCACTGCAAAAATTTAGCTTGATCTTTCAGCCTTTAAACCACGTCCATATTTTAAAATTGAGAAAATGTGGTACAAGGATACCAAATTCCAAGATCTATTGCAAACATGGTGGTCTCAAGCCCCTTTTGTGGCTGGATCAGCTATGTTCAAACTCGCCAAAAAGTTGTCCTTCATGAAAATGAACATAAAAGCATGGAACAAATCATCATTTGGGAACATTTTCAAACAAAAAGCAGACATCCAAAGGAATCTTGAAGACATAAATGAGTTCATCCTGAACCAAGGTCTTACACCACAAGTGTATGAGAATCAGAGAATTCTCACACAACAATTAGAAGAAGTACTACTCAGAGAGGAAATATTCTAGAGGCAAAGATCACGGGAGATTTGGTTAAGGGAAGGGGATAGTAACTGATGAACTATAACTGATTAAATGTTTGAAGATGAAAAGTTGATGATCACCAAGACACAGAAAGTTAAATGCAAGACATTAAATAAGTTAATGTATTGTATTTTCATTGATGTCAACTTGATATAATCTGTATGGTCATGTACATACTGTAAAAGACTTCAGAGAACCAATGAATCAAAGGCTATGCTATCAGTAATGCATAAAAGTTAAGTATTCACAAAGTGACTGTATACACCGACATAGTGCACACCGACAAACAAAGTAAACCAACGAGAGCAAAGTCACAGTGTTACCCGATGAGAAAAAGCACAACATTACTGATGAGTAAAGTTACAGTGTTACCCGACGATCAAAAGCACAGTGTAACCCGACAGACAGAATTACAGTGTTGCCCAACGGACGGAGATCCCGAAGACAAATGAAGTCACACCTACAGAACAGTCAGTTGTCACCGATGACTAACTAAAGTATTGACCAACAGAACAAAGAGTTCAAAAATGACAAAATGCTTAGCTATCAAGATCTAAATATAGACTTAACTGGTACTTATCATTGTTTTAATCAACAAGATAAAGCCAGAGATAAGTAAAGGATTTAAAGTTGTTTTATCTAGTTAGCAAGAACATATCTACGCGATAAAATAAGAGTTTTGCTTTAAATCTAATTGGCAAAAATTATGGATCACACCAAGATCAAGAAAGCCAAGAAATGATGAAATCATGTCTATATAAGAGACAAGCTAATTCAATGTGAATTAGGGGAGTGACAAGAAAATAGATGCTGAAGAGATTCTGAAGGAGAAGAAAGTCTTCATTTAGACCTGATCAATGAAGATAAGGAAAGAGCTAAATTATGTAGACACCAATGAACAATGAGACAACATCACAGAGAAGAACCGTGTGAAGCAAAGGTATTGAATTGATAACATTGGTCAGGAAGGTAATGCACTTGCAATAGATCTAAAAATCTACAATTCTAGTGTTATATGTGAAAAGATTACTTTACTATTTCAATTTAACCATTGAAGCATCAGGTCTCTTAACCGAGAAGGACTTAAAAGTCTTTTCTAATTGAGATACATCCCAAGGAGTATCAAAAAGTTTGATCATACAAAGTAGCATTGGATATGCCCGATACCTATTGATAGGCCAAGTGAGTGTTTGATCAATGATGGTAGCATTAGACGCCAGATACTAAGTGACAAACTATTCATTTAAATCCTTTAACAAGGTAACACCTAACAATGTGTTTGTAACCTTTAACAGGGTTGGCTCTTCACCGAGCTTACTTTAGAAGAGTGAAGATTTGGGTTACTGGTCCCATTGTTTTTTCCCTTAACAGGGTTTCCACGTTAAAAATCCATGTGTCAATGTGTTTATGAGTCATTACTTTATTGTTTTGCATTTCACATAAGTAAATCTGGATTGATCGGTATACTCTAGTTATTTACTATATTTCGGTAAATAGAAAGACTGCTAATCGGTAAAAGTAAGAATAAGGTTTGAAAGAGTAATCCAAGAAGTAGTTATGTGTTATTCATATTTCAAGGCAATCATATTTTAGGACTGAAGATAACTAGAGTATTACAAATGTGGTAACAAAATTTTAGGTTGATTTAAGGATTAATTTTTTAGGCTACTGATTCATCCCCCCTCTCAGTTATTCTAACAATTGGTGTCAAAGCTTGTGTGCTTAGAGAGGGAGTTTAACAGCTCAAGCAAAAGATCACAAGATGAATAGACAAGATATGCCCAAGTTGAACAAAGACAACTTTTACTCATGGCAAAGCAGGATAAGACTCCACTTATCAAGTATTGGAAATGATGTTACTCAATACTTAGATATTGAATATGTGTTGCCGACAGGAGCACTCACAGTTGAAGAAATGAGAGAGAAGCAATAGCACAACTATATGATAATAGAGCTTGCTTCCTCACTCTCTAATGCTGAATTTGAAGATGTCAAAACACGTGCAACTGCAAATCAGATGTGGGATAAATTGAAGCTTGTACATGGTGGTGATACAAATGTTCTGAGAGCCAAGGCAGAAAGCCTTAGAGGAAAGTTTGATGATCTTAGAATGAAAGAAGGTGAAAAAATCACACATTACATCACACAAATCAAAGAGGTAATCCATGATATCTGAGGAGTTGGAGGTGTACTAGAAGAAGAGACAGTGGTAAGTAAAATTCTAAGAACTTTACTGCCTACTTATGCTATTAGAGTATCAGCCATACAAGAAGTGAGAACAGTGGCAAATAACAATATTACTCTAGATAGTTTGATTGGAAGACTGATTTCATTTGACATGAATAATTTTGATAATAGTGTCTTATCAAACATATAGTCTGCATTCAAATCTTCTTTGAGAATAAGTAAATCAAGTCATAAACACACTATGAGAAACACACTATGAGAAAAGATAGTGAAAGTGAAAGTGAAGAAGAAGATCTTGATGAAATTGAAGCACTTATGGCTAGAAGAATGTAGATAGGCAAAGGTAAATACAAAGGTAAACTACCATGTATATGTTTTAATTGTAAAGAGATTGGACACTTTGCTGCAAGATGTCCTAACAGGAGAAAATATGATAGAGGTAATGACAGATCATTTGAAAAGAAGTTTGGAAGAGGTGATAACCAAGATTATAGAAGCAACCGACATTAAGAAAGAAGAGATACCATAGACTACAAGGACAAAGGAAAGAAGGCCAGTTACCTAGCTACATGCAAAGATGAAGATACTGACACCAAATCTGATGAAGACATCGAGATGGTGTTTGTAGCAGTAAAAGATGATTCAGATGAAGATGAAAGGTATGTAGAAACTGCACTCATATCCAAAGTTAGAAAGAATGATATCTGGATCATAGATAGTGGCTGCACTCACCACATGACCGGTGACATAGAAAAGTTTTATACTTTTGAGTATTATAATTTTTTTATAGTAATGATGGGTAATGACACACCTTGTCCATTTGAAGGTAAAGGAATGATAATGTTGAATAACCTGATAAAATTGAAAATGCTTATTGGGTGAAAGGATTGAATTATAATCTATTGAGTGTTGCTTAGTTGAATAATTCAGGTCACAAAGGAGCATTTGAAAATAAGAAGGAAAATATCTTCAATGTTACACACCCAATGTAAGTTTCTTCAAGATCTTTGGTAGTCAACGTTATATCTTAAAAGATGATAGAAATGGAAAGCTTGACTCCAAAATTGATAAAGGTATCTTTTTAGGGTATTCCACCAAGAGCAAGGCTTATAAATGTCTCAATAAAGCCTCTAACACAATTATTTAAAGTGCAAATGTAAAGATAGATGAATTTGCAGAAAAGAATGAAAAATAAAGCAAAAAGGAACTAGAGGACTACAATAGGTTTGTTTACAATGAATAACCCGAGACTCTACCTGAACAACAATGTATAGCTCCTGAGCAATAGAATATTGCAACCAAGAATCAGGCTGCAAATACTGAAAATTAGGATATTGCTCAAGATGATGTACCAAGTGAAGAAGATCAGAATGAAGGAAAAAATGATGACCAAGATGATAGACAAAGAATTAAACTTGTACTTGCTAGGTATGTCATAAGGAATGATCCACGAAACTAGATCATTGGAGACAAGAAGGCTAGTATGAGAACCAGAAGTAAGTCTCTAAACACAAGATGTCTAATTTGTGATTTTGAGCCAAAATTTGTCAATGTTGCGCTTGATAATGAAGATTGGATTAGTGCTATGAATGAAGAAATTGAGCAGATTGAGTTCAAAACAAGACATGGACACTTGTACCGATACCAGATGACAAGAATGTCATTGGTACCAAATGGATATTTAGAAATAAGATGAATGAGAATGGAGAAGTCACCAGAAACAAAGCAAGACTAGTATGCAAGGGGTACGCATAAGAAGAGGGGATTGATCATGGAGAAACCTTTGCACCCATTGCTAGGCTAGGAGTGAGAATATTACTTGCTTATGTTGCATTTAAAGGATTCAAGGTATACCATATGGATGTCAAGTCTGCATTCCTAAATGGAATACTTGAGGTAGAGGTATACATTGAGAAACCAGAAGGGTTTGTTGATCCAAACAAAAGGAACATGGTATGTAGACTACACATAGCCTTGTATGGATTGAAACAAGCACTGAGAGCCTGGTATGAAAGACTTCATTCCTATCTCATAAGTATAGGATTTGTAAGAACTAGTGAAAACAGTAATCTTTACTTGAAGGAAGATGTTGATGCTAACATTTTGATTGCTGAAATATTTGTTGATGACATCATATTTGGAGGCAATGCTATGGTATGAAAATCATTTGCAAATGAAATGAGAAAAGAGTTTGAGATGTCCATGTTTGGAGAGATCAAGTTCTTTCTTGGTCTACAGATCATGCAACAAGATGAAGGCATTTTCATTACACAATCCAAATACATAAAAGAAGTGTTGAAAATATTCAAGATGGAAGATTTCAAGCCTGTTGGAACACCGATGGAAACTAGATGTAAGTTGACAAAGGAGGACAAGTCTCCTGAGGTAAATTAGAATTTGTACAAATTAATGATTGGAAAACTCATGTATGTTGTACATACTAGACCATATATTGCACATGCAGTAGGAATAGTTGCAAGATTTTCTGCTAATCTCAGGGAATCACATATGAATGTTGTGAAAAGAGTCCCGAGATATCTGAAGAATACTAATGAATATGGCTTATAGTATATAAGAGAAGGCAAATTTGAACTTAAGGTCTTTACCGACGCTAATTGGGTTGGAAACATTAACAATCAAAAGAGCACAACTGAAGCAGTATTGTTTATGGGTGACATACTTGTCACATGGATCAACAAAAAGCAAGGATGCATCTCTCAGTCTACTGCAGAAGCAAATTATGTTGCTGCTACTACAAATTGCTCAAATATTGCATAGATCAAACAGTTACTAGAAGGTATGCATATGAAAATTATTGAACCAGTAATTATCTATTGTGACAATACCAGTGCAATTAACATTTCCAAGAATCTAGTCATGCATGCTAGGACAATGCATATTGCTATCAAGTTTCATTATTTGACAGAACAAGTTCAAGAAAAGGAGGTGATACTTGAGTATGTGCAATCAAAGGAGCAATTAGTTGATATCTTCACCAAGCCACTGCCCAAGGATACATTTGAGTGCTTGAGAAAGAGACTAGGGGTCATTTCCTTGTCTACTGGTCAGTAAGATGAGTAGAAGGCTACATCAGCCTACATATTATCATAATATCATTCATGTTGATGCAAGAAAAGAGATGGACTTAAAAGATACATCTGTACATAGCAAGGTATTTATCTGCACCAAGCACCAAAGTTTTTGTATTGCTGATAAATTGGGAAATTCAAGGAGTATATTATGGATAGAAAAGAATTGTTTGCAATTACTGTCAAATATTTGTTTTGCATTGTTGTCAAAGGGAGAGATTATACCCATTATCACATTATCCAAAGGGAGAGATGTAACCAGAAAGGGAGAGTACATACAAAGGGAGAGATTGTTGACAAAAGAGAAAAGAGAAATCAAAAGAAAAGAATAGTCAAACGGAGAGAGTTTGACACAAGAAGAGAACACATCACATCACAAGAAGAAAGATTCTATATCTATCTAGTGAAGGGACTAAAGACAGAAAGAGAGTTGCAAGAATCAAATCTAAGCTATGAGAGCTTACCAAGGACCATATGTTTGTATCGATTATAGAACATAAGATTGGTAGTTTGATGAACTTCAACTGGTATATTTCATATTGTATTAGTGATAATATAGTGTGATAATGTAGTGTGTTGCCATCAATGCCAAAGGGAGAGATTGATGAACTATAATTGATTGAATGTTTGAAGATGATAAGTTGATGATCACCAAGATACAAAAAGTTAAATGCAAGACATTAAATTAGTTAATGTATTGTATTATCATTGATGTCAACTTGATATAATTTGTATGGTCATATACATACTGCAAAAGACTTCAGAGAACCAATGGATCAAAGGCTATGCTATCAGTAATGCATAAAAGTTAATTATTCACAAAGTGACTATATACATCGACGGATTTCACACCAATAGACATAGTAAACTAATAAGAGCAAAGTCATAGTGTTACCCGATGAGAAAAATACAACATTACCGACGAGAAAAGTTATAGTGTTACCCAATGAGAAAAAGTACAGTATAACCCGATGGACAAAATTATAGTTTTTCCCAACGGATGGATATCCCAAAGACAACTGAAGCCACAGCGATGGAATAGTCAGTTGTCACCGATGACTAACTGAAGTATTGGCCGATAGAACAAAGAGTTCAAAAATGACAAAATGCTTAGCTATCAAGAGGTAAATATAGACTTAACTGGTACTTATCATTGTTTTAATCAACAAGATAAAGCCAGAGATAAGTAAAGGTTTTAAAGTTGTTTTATCTAATTGGCAAGAACATCTCTATGAGATAAAATAGCAGTTTTGATTTAAATCTAATTGGCAAAAATTGTGGATCACGCCAAGATCAAGAAAGCCAAGAAACGGTGAAATCATGTCTATATAAGAGACAAGCTAATTCAATGTAAATTAGGGGAGTGACAAGAAAATAGATGCTAAAGAGATTCTGAAGGAGAAGAAAGTCTTCATTCAGACTTGATCAATCAAGCTAAGGAAAGAGCTAAATTCTACAAACACTGACGAATAGTGAGACAACATCATTGAGCAGAACAGTGTGGAGAAAATGTATTGAATTAATAACATTGATCAGAAAGGTAATGCACTTACAATAGATCTAAAAATCTGCAATTATAGTTGCATATGTGAACATATCAATTTTTTGTTTCAATTTAACCATTGAAGTATCAAATCTCTTAACCGAGCAGGACTTAAAAGTCTTTTCTAATTGAGATACATCCCAAGCAGTATCAAAAAGTTTGATCATACAAAGTAGCATTGGATATGCCTGATACCTATTGACAGGCCAAGTGAGTGTTTGATCAAGGATGGTAGCATTAGATGCCAGATACTAAGTGACAAACTATTCATTTAAATTCTCTAACAAGGTCACACCTAACAGTGTGTTTGTAACCTTTAACAGGGTTGGCTCTTCACCGAGCTCACTTCAGAAGAATGAAAATTTAGGTTACCGGTCCCAGTGGTTTTTCCCTTAACAGGGTTTCCATGTTAAAAATCCATGTGTCAATGTGTTTATGAGTCATTACTTTATTGTTTTGCATTTCACATAAGTAAATATGGATTGATCGGTATACTCTAGTTATTTACTGTATTTCGGTAAATAGAAAGACTGCTAATCGGTAAAAGTAAGAATAAGGTTTGAAAGAGTAATCTGAGCAGTGGTTATGTGTTATTCATATTTCAAGGCAATCATCTTGGTATGACTGAAGATAACTAGAGGCTTCTGCAAAAGTGAAGAGACATAAAAACTCCATTTTCCAAATCAAGGACAAGAATGGTCGTATTCTCTCAAAAGAGAAGGATATACAATTGGAGGCAGTCATTTTTTTTTTTTGATCTCTTATCTACAGAGGAAGACCCAAATCCCTTGCAGGCTCCAAAAATTATATATTGCATCCCTAGCATTGTCTAAGATATGGACAATAAGGCGTTGATGGAACCCTTCTCCTTAGAAGAGGTGAGGTTTGCAGTATTTGATATGAATGGGGATAAGGCCCCAGGCCCAGATGGAGTGGCACCCCTCTTTTTTAAAAAATACTTGGAGTTCATGGGTCCCGACATCCTCAAGGTTGCTGAAGAATGAAGAAGACATGTATGTATGTTCAAATAGTACAACAACATAACTATCACTCTCATTACCAAATGCCAAATTACTTCCTCTTTTTCAGACTTCAGACCAATCTCCCTATGCAATTCTATTTACAAAATTTTCTCTAAGACAATGGCTACTTGTTTAGGCAAGCTGATTCCAAAAATCATCTCAGAACAACAAGTTGGTTTTGTTCCGGGGAAAGATACAGTAGAAGGGGCCTTAATTGCCCATGAAGTGCTACATTCCATTCAGGAAGATGACCTTCTGGCTATAATCCTCAAACTAGACATGACTAAAGCATATGATAGGGTCAACTGGAAATTTCTAAGTTTAATTATGGATAAGATGGGCTTTGATAAAAATTGGATCAGATGGATCATGTCCTTCATCTCAAGAGAAATTTTTTCTGTTATGATTAACAAAACTCCATGTGGATATTTATCATCATCTCAAGGAGTTAGAAATGAGGATTCCCTATCTCCTTTTCTATTTATTATTCTAGCTGAAGGGATTAGCAGACTCATATCCTATAAATGATTTGTGGGTCTATGGGAAGGCATTTGTATTCAACAATCTCATTTAGCAATCTCACATACACTTTTTGTGGATGATTCATTGTTGTTTGGTAAAGGAAATGTTAAGGAAGCAAGAGCCATTAAGAGTACACTCTCAAAATATTGTGAGGCCTCGGGGAAGAACTTAAATGTGGTTAAATAAAAAAAATTCCTCTTTAATATGGATCCCAAAGCTACTAGATTAATTCAACGGATATTTGTGTTCTTGGTAGCTAAAACCCCTTACATGTACCTTGGCGTTCCTTTCTTTCAAGGTAAAACCAAGATTGCATTCTCGAATGGATTTTTGTCTAGTATTAAAGAAATAATTGCATCGTGAAAATCCAGATGGCTCTCTTTGGGAGGAAAAATAGTACTGGAAAAATCCATCTTAGCTCTATTCCTTACTACATCATGAAAAGTATTCTGGCTCCTCTGGGGGTGATGAAGAATATAATGAAATGCTTGAGGAATTTTATCTGGAAAGGAAAATTGGATGATAAGAAGAAGGTCCCTTTGGTCTCTTGGAAATTTTTTTGTAGACCTAAAGACAACGGGGGTTTAGGATTCCAAATAATTCTAGAAAGAAACCTCAGTCTTGGGGCCAAACTATCTTGGAAGATGTATGAGTTCCCGCAAAGCTTATGGGCGAAGCTCATCAGAACCAAATATCTTGACTCAGATGATCCTGCCAAAATCTTCTCACTTTCTAATCCTCCCTAGGGATCAGTCATGTGGAACTTCATAGTAAAAATTAGAGACATCATCCTTCCCCATCCATCTTGGATTATTAATTCAGGTAATCATGACCTATTTTGGCTAGATTCATGGAATGAATTTCCCCCATTATCCTCCTACCCAAACCTATTGCAGGCTAGATTCATATTGGAACAACATTGGGGGGTGAAAGTAGTAGCTTATTTTACCTTCATTGATGGGAGAGCCAAGTGGAAGTACTTCTCTCTCCTACCCATCCCTCTAGCTGAGAGACTGTAATTAGAGGGTATTCTTAAGCAGCAGTTCCTATCTATCAATGACGCCTCAGATAGGCTGATATAAACCAAAGCAACTCAGGTGGATACTCATTAGTCAAAGAGGGTTACAAATCTTTGGTCACAAGTATTAATACTTCTAACCCTATCCTTAAATTTGCATGGCACAACGCTATTCTACCAAAAATTGGTGTATGTGTATAGATGGATACTCAAGATAAGATTTTATCTAACACACGCCTCAAACGCCTTAGCATTTCAGAATCATTTCCATGTTTTCTATGTGGGATGGATCTGGACGACTGCAACCACCTCCCGACTAGATGTGAATTTGCTCAAGAAAATTGGAAATGGACCTTGAATAAACTTGGGTGGCAAGGCCCCATTCATTCCACACTAAATGAGATTATGTAGAAGTGGGCTTTACCACATACTGAGATGTTCTTCTCAATAATTTGGTTAGTAATCCCAGCTGCAGTCGTTTGGTGTATATGGTGGAAGAGAAACAAGAGAATTTTTAGAAAATAAAAGGCATCGGTGGCTCAGATTTGCACACTGGTTGAGAAATATGTGTCATAAATGGTCAATGCACATGTGTCAAAGGTCAAGACATTGTCATCTCCATTTTCGTCCTCCAAAAATGCAATTCTAAATAAGTGGAAACTCATATCTATTCCGTTCAAAGGGGTACTTATTGGGAAAATGCCTAAATTACAAGCCAGGAAGGACATCAAATGGTCCCCTCCTGATCCCCATTTCTACAAATTTAACTTTGATGGTGCATGTAAAGGGAACCCTGGGAAATCTGGTGCGGGTTTTGTGCTTAGAAGGGCAAACACATCCATATTGGCAGCTTCTCACTGTATGCTTCGAGATGGGTCAAACAACATGGTCGAGCCTAGGGATATACTATGCGGGGTTAGATTGGCCCTTAGATTAGGAGTTGCAGATTCACATATTGAAGGGTATTCCCTTCTTATCATATCCTTCTTAATGACCAAATTTGTAGTAAATTGGGAAATCCAATATGTACTTCAAGAAGTGGTTAAGCTTCTCTCTTGGATATCATCATACACGTTCTCGCATTGTTACAGTGAAGCAAACAAGTTTTTTGACTGGCTTGCCAATTTGGGGGTGGATGGGGCTGAGGGGGATTGGGAATCAAAATTTGTGTCGGTAGATGGGAACAAATCTCCAGATTCCCTTAAGGATGAATTTTGATTTTAACACATGCTAGGAGCTTCAATTGGTGTAATGCAGTAGTTTTCTGTGATCACATTCACCATATCACCACAGTCTGTACAAAATGAGGTTATCTGGCAGGATATTGTAAGGTCCCATAAGTTTTAAATATTTCATATGTCATGATACTGCACCTTCAAAAACTGTGCGTCACCTATATTACTTCCCTATGCGAGTGATGAGCTATGTTGGTGTCATGGCAGTAGGCATGTAACATAAGTACATAGGGAAGGACATAGATAAAGTTTATTGTTCTCAAGGTAGACTACTTTACTTGGTGAATATGCAAGGTGTGAATATCTAGCGGATCACCAAAGCGTGTCACATTAATTCTGCTGTTGTTCCAATTGCATCTGGTAATGATGGAAGTTTAGGCCGTAATGGGCTATTGAAACTTGATGTTTCACTCATTCACTTGCGGTATTTTCATCTACTGAAAGTGGGTTTTTAGGTGTCTTTGGTGGGTAATCATGGATTATCGATGCCTAAACCTGCGAATCTCTTTGGAAGAAAAAGAGTGGGAACGCCCATTATTGGGCCCCTACTTGGGTAGGCATATGAAGGTAGCATTTAAAGTAGTCTCGGGTGACATGCAGGAGGTGATAAGATATATAATTGGTGACATAATTTTGCTACCTGACGCCCCTAGACATATCGTCCACTCTCAAGTGGTTTCATTATTCTTATCCAACTGGTACAATATGATCCCTGACTATAGAGTGTTCCTCAAAATGGTTAAAATACTACTTAAGCCAGATTTTGTGTCGGAGGATGAGCTAAATGCAGCTATTATGGGGTACTCTCTTAAGGGTTCAAATGCATGGATTGGAGGCATGTTCCCTCCAACACACCTAGAAAGAAAAAAGGAGATAGTACACTTGTATGACATAAGTTGAAGTTGGCACTAGAGGGTAGAGATCTACAACATCTAAGGAGGGAAATAGTTAAATTTATGGATCTTCTACTAAGTGGCATTGTCTCCAATGCCTTTCTCCTGTTCGATAACTTATCTGTCATCCTAGCGTATGTGGAAAACACTAGTGTGGTGGCCTCTTCCCCACATTTAACTCCTCAGTTGCCCTCAGCCACTTCATCAAGATCATCTCGTAAAGGGTGTGCTTTAAGAAAAGGCAGAGGTAAAGTGCAAGGTTCCCCTTTTTCAAATTGACAATGTTTTTCTCTCTGACTTTCTCCTGTGTTATATGATGGTTTTTTGGAGGTGACCCGATAGCGGCCGCAACCAAGGTTTTTTGTAAATCGGCGTTAGTTTGACAATGATTTTGGTCAAAATCTCGGTGCCTACTTGGATTTCTGTACAACCATTCTCGGTCCTTTATGTCTGAAACAAGTTTTTTTAGTGTAATTCAAACATTTTCAAGCTTCTAGGTTTTTAAAATATCTCAATTGTAATGATGGCCCAGGTGGGCTATTTTGTAATAGTTTGAATTCCATTTTCAGGGGCTGGGATGGGGGGTTTTCTTCCCTACTTATTTCCCCCTTGAGCAGTATAATAATTATATTAATCAATATAGTGGCTCTGCCATTTTGCCAAAAAAAACAAAACCATAATACATTTCAACAAATAAACTTAAATTCTATTGAATTACCTTTTTTCATTTGGGTGTCCTCAAGGATTTATTTCTCTGTCCCGCTGTCCTCAAGTCAGGTGGGGCACCCTATCAAATTTTTTTTTAACATAAGATAAATGAATATGATACCGCATGGGTTCAATTAAAACTGTAAACAAGAGATGTGAAAAATATTATACCATAAAGCTCTGAAGGCCAAAGTCAATAGCAGAAAGCGTGATATCATCAACTTCATAAATCTAAGTAGCCGAAAATCCCTATAAAACACCAAATAAATATACATATATTAAAAAATATATTTTGAAATCAATGTATTATTCTATTTTTATGAATATTAAAAAAACTTTACCTTAGGTATCGGAGCTAAATGTGCACATCTTCTTGAATGAACACTCTGTGGTGTGCTTATATCACTTGTTGTACCCTGCAATGCATATTATTCATGTATAAATTTAAATTATTCTCTAAATAAAAATTTATTTACTTTTATAAGATTTAGGTGATTAATTAATAACATGTATTTTTTTTAGTCAAACTCATTGACCCATGTTTCATGAGTAGTGGTTCACATAAACCCATCTCTCATGAGAATGAATGGAACACTTAGAACTCATTGCATCTAGGTGATTCTCATAGAGGTGAAGCATCAACACTTCTTGGTAGGTCACCCATCCTAGTACTACTCCAGCTCGAGCGTGCTTAACAAAGGAGTTTCCTCCACGGGGTCACAAGCATAGTGGGTTTAACCATGGAGGAAAATCTATAGTTAAGAGAGCTTGAGCTAGAGTAGTACTGGAATGGGTGACCTCCCAGGAAGTCACAATGCTTCACCTCTATGAGAATCACCTAGATGCAATAAGTGTTAAGTGTTCCATTCATTCTCATAAGAGATGGGTTCATGTGAACCACTACTAATGAAACATGGGACAATGAGTTTGACTAAAAAAACTACATAGTTGAATCCTGATAGCAATATCACAAATTTTACTTGTTGAGGAAAATATCTCCTACTTATCAATTATAAAATGTCAAAATACAAATAAACAAACCTATGTTTTCTCTCCATAAAATTCTATCATCGTCAAGTCGTTTGTGAGGCCCACATCCTCAACAGTGAATGTATGGCATCTACCCTTGTAATGTGTACACGAATGGGATGTCAAACCATCCTCATTTATGTTAGTATCTACCCCAACACATATACCCTCACAACTAGGGAACATATGCTCAATGGGTTGGGATAAGCCAAATGATGCATCTGATGACAATGGAGGTGGCGCAGGTGCTGATCCACCCTCTGCTCTGAAAAATTGTGTGCCATGCTCAATAATGACGTCAGTCAATGATGTGGATGCATGAAGAGTTTATAAATCCATAGACTCCTTTAGGACTACTGAAACCACAACATAATCATGGTTTTTTTTAGCTAGAGGCATCCTATGTTGTGGTTGTACTATCCTATGGGCCCCAGGTCTATCCTGCACAAAGCCTCTCCCAACTGTTGGGTGTCAAAGTAATTCATATTCACACTGAGGATAAACTCACAATATAGCTTTCTCAAAAAATATAGAGGCACCTCCCAATTATTACAGGGTGGTTGGTCAAAGTCCATATACCACCTATCCCAAAAATATACTTTCATCCTATTGTGAACACACCAATGTATAGGAAATTGGGTCATATTTTCTTCTAGGTTGTTACTAGTAATAGGATCAGTGAAAAGAGAACATATGCCATGCTTAATTATGCCCATCTTTTTAACTTGATCGTATGACAACCCATCCGCATAAAATTCTTGAAATCTATCCCTCCATGGACTCCATTTGGTAACCTCCCTAGATACCTCATTTGCACTATTGGCCATTATTTCTAGCATCGAGGCGAGGGTTGAGTGGTGGTCAAGATAAGAGGATCTCAACCTATTGAACAATATAGAAATTTGGGAAATATTTTTTGTAAGGCATTTGATTAGATCATCTTGTGTGGCATCTACATGATCTAATGGAGGCATGGAGGGTTTACGGGTGGCGGTGGTTGTTAAGGAGCAATATTTTGAGGTTGTGAAGCAATATTTTATGGTTGTGGTTGTTTCTCATGTGCAATGTCCACTAGTAGGAACTTCCATCCACCCCGAGACAAATTAAAACATTTTGTAGAGCATTTTAAGAATCCCACAATTTTTTTCACTAAAGGAATTGCAACCTATGAACCATGAACCCCATCAAGTAGTAAGTGTATTTAGCCTAGCTATGAGATTATTTTATCCTTTTGGTGAATCTTGTGTTGTCCCAACATTCTCCATTTTTTAAATTCAAAAACATCTTAATGGTAAAAAGGCATCTATAAAACAGAGGAACAAGCATTTCAATATAGATGCAAAACAAAGAAATAAACATTTCAAAATTGGCTTATAATGTGGACAATCTTTATGGAATGTACTTTTAGACTTAACTAAAATTGCCAACTTGGATATTAATGTGATCAAACCCAAAATCCCCATTGTCATTAAGGTTAGGACATTAGCATGATTAAAAATCCTACATACATATAAGTTAGCAGGTAGAATGAACATTTTAAAACCCTCAGGAAGAAGGTATTAGGTTATCTTTATGTATAGTCATAAAAAGTAAGCACTTGCTTTTGTGTTCATTTTGAGATCATTTTAGCCCACTTTAGTGTGTTCCTTATGTTAGGACCTCAC
>MU223974.1:730269-752611 GCA_018584345.1 Thuja plicata | reverse complement strand
TCTTCAAGGACTTTAAAACTATTATCCCCTGAATTTTCAGCATTACTGTCAATGGTATTAATATCTGCATCTTTGTTCTTATCAGTCTCTGTCCCTTTAATCTCATTACCATCTGTGTTATCATTTTCCAAACCAGAATTAAATTTTTCCCCAGAATTAGGGATGATACAACTATCCTTTGGGTTTCCCTTAACATTAGTAATTAGAGAATTGTTAGTGAGCTATGTCTGAACTGGTATTTTAGTTTTTGTAGTTTAAAACTTGACATTTATAGGGGTTCATCTATGTAAACATGTAAGTAGTATATCTCTAAAATATTAACTTATAATTTAAACCATCTATCGATGTGTTATACTGGTTGTGTTTCAATAGTCTATAAGCTTCCATATTATTTACTAATGTTTCAAGGATCTCCCTTATGGATTAACAGTGGTAGATGTGTAAATTCTAACCTCCAAATATTGTTTACAAATTAACAGGTAATGATTAACAAAAATAATCACATAGGTAGCTTTTCAATCCATAAGTATCATCTTATCATTGACACAAAGGTCCAAGGTGGAGGCAACCTTCCAGTTTGGTCTTTAAGTATTAAATAAAACAACTTGTTCACATTATTTTAGAAATTCATACTCTCAATACATAAGGTAAAGGAAGCCGAAAAATCATATTTTAACTTAAATCTAGGTGTACAAAAGGCCAAGGGGTTAGCCTTCTTCTTCATCCACCCTAGAAGCTCCATCAGTTGGTGAAGTGATTCTCTGTCTTTTATTTCTATGGTGATTTCCTTCTTCCATCCATACCTCAATCATTTCTTCAGAATCTAAGTCGTCGAAGAAAATCCCATCCGTTTCCCCCACATCATCATTGTGCCAATAGGAAAAGAACCAGTTCCCCTCATTTGGAATCCTTAGGTGCATAAAAGCCATTAAGAATTCAATATTCCTCTTAATAACTGGTTCTCTGGATACAAAAGCATGAAAGTCTTCTATGATCATAATGGGAATGGTCAGCGCTGGTTTCCCATTAATAGCTGGTAGATCATAGAACCTAGGCATAGTAATAGTGCAGTTTGGTTTTATATTTTGAATAATTTATCGATGTTACAAAGATATTTCCTTTTGAAAATCCGCAAACATAGTTTCCCAATATCCTCTATTGTAGGGTCTAAATAGATAGCCGATGCAATGTACATAGCAGGGATCTCTATGTTGACCCTATTCTATCAGAGTTAGATAGGAATTCCTTCCCTAAGATTCTATATACAGCTCTTAGGATAATGGATTGAGAGCTCTATAGGAAAAATTTGAGCCGCATGGTAGTGATCTCTCCATTGAAGGCTATCTAAGGAGAAGTGCAAACTAATTTTATAGGAGTAGTCATAGTGCAGCCAATCTCAGATAGCCAAGGATATGCTTCAAAAGTTGCAATAAGAGGCTAATAAATAGTACTAATCTTTCTCGGGAGGTGAAGAGTTCCCCCACTGTACTGAATGCCTAAAATTAGATCACCACTTGGACATTATGTTGGTGCTCAAAACAACAGATTGGATTTCCTATGGACTTGCCAATCTAATTTTGGGAAACCTAAGCGATTTGGCCAACTAACAAGTCACAACCAAAGCAACGTTGGAACTTCTGCAATTCTGGCTCTATAGAACCAAGGCTGGTAGGCCTATACCTTAAACTTATCCTTCAAGTCTTAAGGATTTTTATAGTAGATAAGTAACACTTCAACCTTCTCTCTCAAGTATGGCAAGGCACTTGAAAGAAATCTAACTAAAAATAATATATCATGAACTGTAAATTGAAATACTTTAAGTAATTGAAAGAATGTTTGGTAAATGTGTATGTAATTTGAAATGAATAGATAGATAAGATACCACAAAACTATAAAAAATGAACTAAATAACTATAATCCAAATAAGCAATAAAGACCAATGCCTTAAACAACCATGGGCAATAGAGTCACTATCATTCCAATCTTATGTTCAACCTCAGAGACAGTTTTACATGAAAACTTATCACTTCAAAGGTGTTATGGAATGTACAAGCAACCTAAAACAAATTCAAAGATATTTCAAAAGGGTAATATTTCTCAGATGACAGCCCAATTGACTGGGGCCTCAATCAAGAAAATTTAACCATGCAAAATGAGAAAATCAATTGAAAATATAGACTGTGTATCAAATAAGGAAGCATGCACATCAAACTGTCACTTTGAAGAATTTCTATTGGTTTATCCGAGGGACTAATTGTAAAATGATAATGAAACAATTACATATATGAATAAAAAGGACTTATCTTTGTTGGTTATGAAAATAGTACAATAGAGTTCACATTTGCAGTTATTGATCCATCTAATCCATCTATCAAAATTGTATCAATATTTTATTGTCCTCACATTTTACATTATGTATATATATGTGTTTGAGTGGCTTTCACACCTCTTTAGGGTGAAAAGACACAACTCTTATTACAAATTATTTTGAAAAAACAATAAACTAACTAAACAATAACTACCTAACTTTTGGATTTGGCTTTGGTAGAAAATCTGAAACACCTTGTGAAAAGCTAATATTTTTTTAGGAGATAGGAAATTTGATTTCCCGAACTGGGTCATTTTTAGATTTTTAAAATTCAGCAATCTTTATCTTCTGTCAAAATCATCTTTGTAGCAGGTCTAAATTCCAGCATTTTCTGAACACTTCGATTAGTTAGTTCTATTTATTTGTGTCATAAAGCTTCCTTCCTTTGATAGTTTTTAGTATGGAGAAACATGCTTCTTGATAATGGATTGGGACTTCTAAATTACCAAAATTTAGGGTACCACCAGTGGCTCTTTCTGGGGACGTATGCTCCCTGTGAGCATAGCGAGATTCTAGCTATCTCTGGAGAAGTAGACCAAGTATCCACACTTAATTTGATACAAAGTGATTTGGTTCTCATCTTTAAGATTTATCTTTATACCAATAGGCTCATGAAGAACTTTCATAGGAAATTTCAATTGGGTGGCCCTAGGTGCCCAAAAAATGAACACTGCTTCTTTCCTCTATCAAATACATAATTTTGATCATGTAATACTTTGGATCTCCTGAATAAGATGCCACCACTCTCATGGACTTGACATTCATTTCTTTATTAACACACTTTGACTTTTTTTTACCTTTAGAAAAGTTAGTAGGTGCATTGTAGTCCTTTCTAAATAGAAGATCCCCATGCATTTGATCAATCCTACAAGTTACTATATTAAGCTCTTCTTCTTGGATGTCTTTACATACACAATCTTCCCTATACTCAAGATGTTTCTTTTCACAAAAAGGATTTGTAGATAACTCACATTCAGGAACTTCCTTCTTATCAATAATTTGATCAGATATGATACTCGGATAATTTTTAGAACTAATCTTGAACACATTCTCCTGATTACGTATGTTTGATTCCATCTCATCTTCACATGTTTGATACAACTTATGCTCATAAGATGAAATAATGCATGTCTCACTTTCTGAATACACTTCCCCATACATATTTTGAGTTTCATCATCTTTAAAATGATCACTAGGCTCACTATCTTTATTATGGTGTTGATGGACTTGATTGTATATAAAATATTCTTCAAATAATGGATTCAAGGATATAGAGAACTCGAGCATATCTCCATGAGAGATTTCATATAAAACTTCTTCATGTTCATATGTTGTATGTTGTTCTATTTCATCTCCGTTATTTGATTCTTGAAATTTATCATCTTCTTCATCTAGTACCCCCGGAGTATGTACTGATCCATCAACTTGCTTATCATGGTGTATTGAGAAAAAAATTTGACCACTCTTCTGAACATGTTTTTGATATTCCATGTCTAGTAAATATGAGATTTCTTCTGTACTGAGAAGATCTTTTTCCTCATCATCATGGTCATTGATACATGTTTCCATGCAAATCTCACTACATACAGATTCTACTTCAATCTAATCTGAATTTTCTTCCTCTATGTCATCATTCTTTTCTTCCCTCAATACTTCACATATTTTCTCAAGAAAAGCTAGTAGTTGAGAATCATGGTAGATTCCTAACTCACAAAGTTTATCCATTAATTCCCTTCTGAGAGGCCTGATATCTAAAGGTGTTTCCCAATAAATCTTTATCATTCTCATGAACAAATGTAGTGCAAGTTCACCTTTATATCTTTCCAAACTAAAGAATATATCCAAAGGGGACATGTAAGATTCTTCTTCCAAAATATTATTTGTCTCTCTTTCCTATTCATAACACATGTTTTCTTCTTCACCACTGGCATCATGAAACATATCAAGAAACCACTGTTCAAACTGTCTCCATGATGAGATGGATTGTGTGGGTAGTGATTCATTTACTTGTCTGGCATTATCTTTTAATGTCCTGACAAATAGCCTCATCACCTAATCCTCTATAGAAAACTCATAATATTTTATGAATGTATAAAATGCATCCAAGTGTTGTAGTGTCGATTCATCCCATTCTCCATGGAACTTAGGTAGAAGTTGTGAAATATTAGGGGATAACTTATTTGGGATGCATTGAAATATCCTAAGATCCAATGGCTTGATACCAACTGGAATAAAATGATTTCTTTTAAATGATGGATACATTTGAAAAAAAAATCCACCATCTCCTTCTGAGTCTTCTCCCTCAGTAGAGTCACTAACTGAAATGCTTTTTTCAATAGAGTCACCACCTTCTTATCAGAAGGAAAATACTTACTATCTTCTGAGTTCTTTTCTCCCACTAGAGTCTTAAATATATCACCAAAGCTTCTAGGTAAAATAAAAAAATGTTACGTTGAACAACTCCCTAGCAGAGTCGCCAATCTGTTGGTGCTCAAAACAATAGATTCTATGGACTTGCCAATCCAATTTTGGGAAACCCAAGTGATTTGGCCAACTAACAAGTAACAACCAAAGCAAGGTTGGAACTTCTGCAATTCTGGCTCTGCAGAACCAAGGCTGGTAGGCCTATACCTTAAACTTATCCTTCAAGTCTTAAGGATTTTTATAGTAGATAAGTAACACTTCAACCTTCTCTTTCAAGTATGGAAAGACACTTGAAAGAAATCTAACTGAAAGAAATATATCATGAACTGTAAATTGAAATAATTTAAGTAATTGAAAGAATGTTTCGTAAATGTGTATGTAATTTGAAATGAATAGATAGATAAGATACCACAAAACTATAAACAATGAACTAAATAACTATAATCCAAATAAGCAATAAAGACTAGTGCCTTAAACAACCATGGGCAATAGAGTCACTATCATTCCAATATTATGTTCAACCTCAGAGACAGTTTTACATGAAAACTTATCACTTCAAAGGTGTTATGGAATGTACATGTAACCTAAAATAAATTCAGAGATATTTCAAAAGGGTAATACTTCTCAGATGACAGCCCAATTGACTAAGGCCTCAATCAACATAATTTAACCATGCAAAATGAGAAAATCAATTGAAAATATAGACTATGAATCAAACAAGGAAGCATGCACATCAAACTGTCACTTTGAAGAAGTTCTATTGGTTTATTTGAGGGACTAATTCTAAAATGATAATGAAACAATTACATACATGCAGAAAAAGGACTTATCTTTATTGATTATGAAAATAGTACAATAGAGTTCACATTTGCAGTTATTGATCCATCTAATCCATCTATCAAAATTGTATCATTGTTTTCTTGTCCTCACATTTTTCATTATGTATATATATATGTGTTTGAGTGGCTTTCACACCTCTTTAGGGTGAAAAGACACAACTCTTATTAGAAATTATTTTGAAAAAACAATAAACTAGCTAAACAATAACTACCTAACTTTTGGATTTGGCTTTGGTAGAAAATCCAAAACACCCTCTGAAAAGCTAATATTTCTGCTGGAGATATGAAATTTGATTTCCTGAACTAGGTCATTTTTAGATTTTTAAAATTCGACCATCTTTATCCTCTGTCGAAATCATCTTTGTAGCAGGTCTAAATTCCAGCATTTTCTGAAGGCTTCGATTAGTTAGTTCTATTTATTTGTGTCATAAAACTTCCTTCCTTTGATATTTTTAGTATGGAGAAACATGCTTCTTGATAATGTATTGGGACTTCTAAATTACCAAAATTTAGGGTACCACCACATTACTCGGAGGATAGCTGGAGCGGAGGGAGGTGGAGTGTTAAAGGTGGGGCAGAGGGATTGAAAAGGGCATGGAGAAAGAGTATCCTATTTTAGCCTCACCTCCTTGTAGTCCCTGAAAGGACAATAATCACCCTGGAAAGGAAAATCCTGAGATACACGGAAGATACCACTCCTTGGTCATCATATATTTATTTAAAAGTTTTTCTAAAGCCTAGGATATAATTGAATTATAATATAATATGTTCATAACTAAAATAGGATATTGATCAAACCATAGAAGGTTAAGCTCTGATGCCTATTATTATTTATGATTATAGTACAAAGGGTAGTTGTAAGTGATACCAGTTATAGTTCCTTTATCTTAATGTAAACCTTTATGTATATGCCTTTAATTAAAAACATCTGAAATAATTAGTGGAGAAAATTATATATGGATGATTAGAAAAGTCTATTTAATTATGACAATTAGTGCCTATTTTATATTGTTAGTGTGTGATCATTAATAGATATCCCTGAGCATTCTGATAATCATAACCCTAAGAATTGATAAATAGATAACTTTCCATCTAAGTGTACATAAATTACATATAATGGACTGACGATATATTTATAATGAAATTTCTCTATTTATGTAAATCTAGAGACCTAACATGTGGGCCTAAAACTTGAATAGAGATTTATGTATATATTTTTCTAGGATCTGAAACCATTTTTACCTATCTTGGAGTTTTAGTTAAGTGTACAGTTACAAAGCCCCATAATTATATTCAGAAATAAATGTGTGTAAGTGATATGAGCCCATCTTTTCACTAATGTTACCTAATCATACTTAGAAATTTATTTGCTAGATTTATTTACTATTGATTAAAAGAGATTACAATACCAATATGTTTCCAGCATGTATGTCTAAGACCTAATATGTGGGTCTAAAAACTGAATTAGAGATATATGTATATATTTTTCTAGGATATGAAACCGTTTTTACCTATCTTAGAGTATTTAGTAAAGTGTAAAATTTTAAAGCCCCGTGAGTATCTGCAGAAATAAATATTTGTAAGTAGTATAGCCCATCCATTCACAAATATAACTAATCTAACATAAATTTTATTCGCTAGGTTTATATACTATTGGTTAACAAAGATTACAGTATTAATTTTGTTTCCAGTTTATCGTTAAATAATAGTAATGTCCATACTTCACCAAATCTTTTTAAAACTAGTACTATGAGTCTTAAAGTCTTTTCCTGGCCCATGTATACAAAACTTAAAGATAGTTAAATGGGGAAAACCTGAGAAGAGTCAAAAAGTTACATAAAGATATAACCGGGCTATTTCATGCCAGACCTAAAAAATTTATATCAATACCATCCTTTTAAACCTTATGCAGCCAGTCACAACTCCATTCTCCTTCATTTTTCTTGACAATTACGATGACATCATCCTCTTCATTCACATCCCCAACTTCTCTCGAGCATCTTTTTACTGAGGGAGCCACAATTCAGAAGTCCTCCAATGCTGCCTTCTTGAGAACCTCAGGAATGTCAAAGCCTTCATCTCTCAAGCACTTTAGCAACCAATCCTTATCAGTGTTAGTTTTAAGCATCTCCCGAAACAAAAAGTCCAAATTACGTTTCATCTCTAACTAATGCTCCACAAAACACCTTTCATCAATTAGTAACATAGGCACTCGCTAGGTGTTTGGAATCTCCTTAAGCATATCTATCTCAGTCCTCATGATAATTTCTATGAAAGGCACGGTGAGATCAGGGTTAATGCTATAAATCATTTTATCCAGTCCTCCCAGGACGTCATTCACAGAAATGCCTTTAGAAACCCTAATGATATCATCTTTCTCAAAAAAAGTGAAGGAAGCCAGAGTGATAAATCCTCCTACGATCGATCCATTAGTTCGAAATGTAAATTCGTTGTCAAAATAACAATCTCCTAAAATTTTTTATACGTGGCACGCCTCACAGCCTCTGGGAGTTGGTTTAAAATTTTGTTCCAGCGCTCTGGTTTAATTGATCCTCAAAATGCCATGGCTCTGACATCACCCAACTCAAAGGTTAACAATCTAGAATCCATCTCCCAGCAGACTCGCTTCCACAAAAATTAAATAAATACTACTTTGGGAAAGAGTGTGACAATAGGTCTTTAATATAGAAATATCGATCTGAGATACTTAACTCATATCATTATTAACTTAAACCCTTCGTACATTCCTCGAGCTCTACACAAATTTTTAATTAATCTTACATGTATGAAGGGTCCTGATCCCAATTAATGCTTCTCTTGTCATTATACCACTTTAAATCCTTGATAATTTTAGGGATAAAGTACCTCTCAGGATTGTACTTATTAGACTAGGTGGAAATTAGCTTTACCTAAAATTAAATTGGGGGAGGGTTTGCCAACCAAGACAATATTATTAATAGAATAACCATGTTATGATTACAATGTCAACTCAGGGTTGTAGTTTTTCTTAGCCACCATAGTAGATGTGTAGAGCCTTCGAGCTATGGATCCAGGCCTGGAGAGGTAATGTTTGAACAACTCATCTAAACCTTGGAACCATATTACTAAATTATTGATCCTAATTATATTTGGATTTCCTGATCAGAGGTGAAACAAATGATGAAGAGTCTACGACATTTGGGCTAAACCTTATTGTAGCATGATATTAATAGTCTAAGTCCCCTGTACTGACATCATTGTACTACTACGTCCACAAAGGGATCCATCGTTAACTATTTTAAACTAAGAATTAAATGATTGAATCTGTATGTTCTAGTTCTGAACAAAGTCTATATATATGTTTATTTTTGGATTGAATGATTAAGTTTTTTTTCTTGTTTGTATATGTGAATATTTATACGTATGTTTATATATTGTTTTAAAGGTTATTTGCTGAAGTTTATTAATTCTAGTGTAATAATAGGAGGCTAAAGTCTTATCCTATCAATGTGTAATATGTATTACCTAATTTCTCCTACCTATTTATTAATAATCCTGAGTGACCTAAATACAACATAGTGATCCTCAAAGTATTTATAATGACGCACTAGTCTTTTTTAACAATCTACAACACCTTACCAAATACAGTCAAAGAAAATTGAAGAAATTCCCATTTGATACCCTACAAGGTGCATACTTATGAAATTCCAACCCTTATGATAGTTTTAAGTTTGTCTTCATATATAAATAAATGATTAATACTATTTTAGGAGAGGTACTATATTTGTAAGGAAGATACATCCATGGACAAAGGGATCAAACCTTATAATAATAAGTGTGTGTTATTAATAATTGTGTTCCTACATACATATGTATAGACATACATACATACATACAAATATACATACTTTCATTTGTATATACATATATACATGCATCCGTACATACATATAATCCTACATCCTACAGGCACACTTTATGTATATATATTTCTATATTATGGGCATAGACTAATAAGGAAATTTGGATAAATTAATTATATTAAAGGTATGATTATTTGATATATAACCCTCGATCCTTACCCATATTAAACAATGCTAAGATAGGATAATATACTGACTTCCTAGATTCAAGAAATATTTTAAGAGAAAGGAGCCTAAGCCTAGGCTGATAGAGAACTAGGAGGTAGGGAGAGTCCATCTGCTCCTAAATTAGCTAATTCATCAGCCCTTTTGTTTCCTTCTCTCTATATATATGATTAACTGTAATTTTGGAGAATACCTTGCTAAGAGATATTGCTTCTGAAAGCAACACATTCAATCTCCAGTTAGGCGTTGATCCTGCTCTGACGGAATTCACAATTATAGCCGAATCTCCTTCAATTTGTAGATTTTTAATTCCTAAATCTCTGCACATTTTCATACCTTTGCACGAGGCCAACATTTCTGCCCAATTTTTAGTCTCCAACCCTATAGAAGAGGCCAACATTGAAATTTCTCTACCCTCTCTATTATGAACACAACATCCAGTTCTAGCCATACCCGGATTTCCCATGGATGCCCCATCAAAATTTAATTTAAACCAACCATGTTGGGGCGGAGTCCAGACACAAGATTCCCTTCTAGAATTAGTATTCTTTTCTCGCAGACCCAGGAAGGGAGGTAGGACTAGGCCAACCCACTTTCCCTCTAATTTTCTCATCCCAATATGACATCTTTGCCTCTCTTTTTTGCTGACCCCTATTTTTGTTATTAGTAAATTCAATGATGCTAGCTTCAATTTTGTTAATAAGTTGATTCACTTCCATTTTATCATCCCTAAAAATTCTTCTGTTCCTTTCCTTCCATAGCTCCCAAATCAGGATAGAGGGAGCAATAATCCAAAGGTTGGAAAAAAATACTTCCTTTCTTGATTTCAGGCCAAGCTTGGAGCATCCCAAGGATGGTGTTGGGGAAGGTAGCTTGCCAGCCCAGGTTACACATTAACCAAGTCCAACACTGATTTGAATAGTTACAAGTTAATAATATATGATTAAGGTCTTCTTCTTTAGCACATAAGGGACACCTACTTGGCCCTTCAAAACCCATTCTCTTAAATCTATCCACTGTGAGTAATTTTTGGTGCAGGGCTATCCAAGTGCATAAACCGGCCTTAGGCATGCATTATTTATTCCAACAAAGTTTGATTGGTAAGTTGGTTTTAGGCCTAATTTGTTTACTTCTTATAACCTTATATCCATCCTTCGTATTGTATTCCTCATTATTGGACCCATCCCAAACCAAGGAGTCTTTATTCTGATTGAAAACCAAATGTCTTTTTTTTAATGTATCTGTTAGAAGTCTAACCTCATCCCCAGGAAGATTAAGCTGAGAAAAGTCTTTCCATTTCTATCCTATGTCATTCGTTGATTCCCTGATGTAATATTTGACTAATTTACCAAGGGAGGACTCTTAAATGGGTCTGGCTTTATTACAAGGGGTTTTATCCAATACCTCATACCCACCCCAGGAATCAGACCAGAAGAGGGCTTCCTCCCCTATACCTAAGTTCCAAGTAAGATGACTAAAAATAATGAAGCGACATTATAGCATAAAGTTCCAAATGCGAGATCCTCTAGGAGGGTTTTTTTCCCTAAAAATGTTTATGGGATTATTATCTATAAGATATTTGGATATTAGAATTTTTGACCACTTAGCTTGGGGGTTTTTATATATTCGCTAGAAAAGTTTTGCTCCTAGCATTTTGCCTTGATCTCCAATATTTTTAATGCCCGCACCACCTTCATCTTTTGGGAAGCATACTTTGTCCTAATCAATAAGGGGATATTTCTTATCTTCACTGGTTCCTTGCCAAAATAAGTTCCTTAAGTATTTTTTTAGTTCTGATTTTTTATTATTAGGGAGATTAATGCAAGCTAGCTAGTAGATAGGCATTGCAGCTAAGACAGATTTTACCAAGGTGGCTCTACCGAAAAAGGACAACCTCCTGCCTTTCCAAGAATTCATTTTATTTTTTATTTTTTCTATTATTGGATTCCAGAGAGAGGCAGTCCTTGACCCCTTATCTAAAGGGAGACCAAGATATGTACAGGGAAGACATCCCTGAGTAAACTTTGGAATTTTATAGATCTGGTTTGCTGTTATATCAGTTGTATTAAAGAAGTAGACTTCATATTTAACCTCATTGATTTCTTGCCCAGAGGCTGCAGTGTAAGAATCTAAGGTCTATTTAAAGATTTTAGCTTCATTTTCCTCACTAGCCCCATATAACATAGTATCATCAACAAATTTTTTATGGGTAGTTTGTTCCAGATTGCTTGATATAGTTATGCACTTGAGTAAGCCTTCCCTTTGCCTAGAATGAATAGCACGCCCCAAAGCTTCCACCATAATAGTAAAGAGATAGGGGGACATCAGGTATCCTTGTCTAATACCTCTTGAAATCTCAAAAAACCCTTCCGGAGTTCCATTTTCTAATACATATATCATAGGAGTGGATATACATTCAAATCTAAGGTTGATCCAACTTTTTGCAAACCCAAAGGCTTCTAGGCATTTACAAAGGAATCGCCAGTCTACTTTATCATAAGCCTTTTTGATATCTAATTTAATAAACATGCTAGGGGATTTTTTTTTTTGGACCGAGTGTATGGCTTCCTGGGAAATAATAATCCCATCATAAATTGATTTTCCGGGGACAAAGCTAGTTTGTTCCTCCTTTATCAAAACAAGCAGCAGTTTCTGTAGTCTAATGGTCAATGTTTTGGACAACAATTTATATAGGGTATTACAAAGTGCTATTGGTCTAAAATCATTAAGGCTTTATGGTTTAGTTTTTTTGGGATCAAGGTTAAAAAGGTGTTATTCAATTCTTTCAAATTTTTTCCTGAATTCCTAACACCTTCTAGAGCTTCCGTGACCTCCTTCCCTATAAATTCCCATCATTTCTGATAAAAGCCAACTGAGAAGCCATCAGGACCTGGAGATTTGTTAAGATCCATTCACATTAGTTCCTCCTTAACTTTGGTGATAGTAAACTTTGCTAATAAAGATTTATTGATTTGGGGTGTTATCACTTTTGGAATATGTTTAAGCATCTTCTGTTGTTCACCTAGATTGGACGAGTCTAGGTTATTTAGAATATCCTTAAATTATTTGATGGTTTCTTCCGCTATCTCTTTTGGGTGATGGAGAGAATTCCCATCCTCAGTTTTCAATGTTGTTATTTTATTGGTAACTCTTCTTTGTTTTGTGTTGTTGTGAAATAATTTAGTATTTTTATCTCCTGCTTCTAACCAAGATTCTCTTAATTTCTATCACCAAAATATCCCTTCCTTAGTCAAAACATCCTCATATTCCGATAATAACACTTTTTCTTCCAAATAAATTTTTTCATCCATCCGTAAGCTAATGACCTGTGCATTAACCTCCTTCATCTTTTCTTCTAAGACAAGTTTTTTTTCGAATATGTTACCAAATTTCTCAGAATTCCATTCTAGCAGCTTTCTTTTAATTATTTTGAGTTTGTTTACAACTATATACATTTTTGAGCCTGAGACCTGCAATTCTTCCCACCAATTTTTTATAAGATTAAGGATGTTATCATCTTGTAGCCACATTTGTTCAAATTTGAAGGGGCAATGCTTTGGTCTAGAATCTACTAAAATTTGTAATTAGACAGGGTAATGATCTGAATCAGAAATGGAAGAATATTAGCACAGAGGGTTGCACTGATATTACTAAGACATCATAAAGAATAATCTGTCTAGTTATTCTGCAATGTTGCAGAAGTCCTTCCTTCTGTTATTCCAAGTAAAGGCATTGTCTTCAGTGTGAATTTCAAGTAAAGAATTTTTGGATATCTAGTCTGTGAGATCAATAGCTGCTTGAGGCAATTTGGAAATACCACCCCTCTTCTTAGAAAGCTTAGTAATTGTATTAAAGTCTCCACCTGTTAGACAATTTTGGTTGGGGTAAGAACCAAGAAATGTCTCAATTTCCAACCAAATTTTAGGCTCGTCCTTTGTTTGTGTAGGGCCATAAACATTGATGAGGTTGAAATCTACGTTATTCCTAAATTTTCTAACCTGGCCTTCCATCCAATTTTGATGTTTTCTTATAGAATAGTGAATGAGATAGATCTAGGGTCCCAGATAGTTTCCAATCCTGCTGAAGCCCCTACTGCTTGTGATTCTTCTAAGTTTCTAACCCTTAGTTTATTTTTAAAAACAAGTGTATCCTCCTTACTCAATTTCATTTCTTGAATTAATAGAAAATATACCTTAGTATTGTTTATGAAGCATTGAAGAGTCCATTGCTTGTTAGGGGCATTCAAGCCCCTAACATTCCAAGTTAAGACAATCATGTCTCCTTGGGAAGGAACTTCCCCTTTCCAGCATATAAGAGAGTAGTTATTTTGACCTGCCTTGAAGAATCTCCATCTCTATGCCTAAGTTCCCCTTTAGATTTTCTACCCCTTTTCTTGAGGGTTCAACCA
Source organism: Thuja plicata (assembly GCA_018584345.1). Classification (NCBI taxonomy): domain Eukaryota; kingdom Viridiplantae; phylum Streptophyta; class Pinopsida; order Cupressales; family Cupressaceae; genus Thuja; species Thuja plicata. The sequence continues at coordinate 738,505 of MU223974.1, read as the reverse complement.
CAATTTGGGGAAGCTTTACTATCCCGTGTGAAGGCTATGCCATAGGTTTCAAGTTCCTCTACTTCTAAGTTGATAATGTCAACCAGCATGTCCACTATTGCCTCATAGTCTTCTAACACTTTCATTTCCTTGATACCTTTAATGAGAAGAGATCTTTGAAGAAAAAGTTCTTCTTCGTCACAAATTTTGTTTAGAAACATATCAATTAGTTCATCCAGGAGGGAATCTCCAACATATTGTATGATAGTATCTACATCTTCCTCAATTTGATTTGGAGAATAGAGGGTTGAGGTTTTTTCATTAGATTCCTGGATAACATTATCCATAGGTAAACTTTCAGCATTCCTCTCAATGAAGGGCATAGAGGAAGCCACCCTAGTATCCAGCAAGCTTTCCAACATCCTAAATTTTAGATTTACCAGACCTAGGGTAACACAGGGGTAAAACCTTTAAAATAGGAGAACCCCAGATACCCCGGTCAGAGTTGAATGGGGTGAACAAGTCCCTGCAAATTTTTAGACTAAACAGATAGACATCAGAAAGTATGGGGAAAATACAATAGTCAATTTTTGGGCCCACAGACTCACAATCCATACTAGGGTAAATAAAACTAAGTTTCACAGAAGTGAATATTTCTTTAGAAGCCAAAAGGGAAAAGGAGGCCTTTGCTTTCGGAGTATCAGACACTAACACAGAGACTCTAACCATAACTGGCCGGGTGCTTTTATTACAAGGTTTCCAAATCTCGGAAAGCTAATTCAGATTCTTAATATTTTTTATGTAGTTACTAGGTTCATTTGTATTTATAGTTTCCAATGTTTCAAATTTCTGTCTATCCTGATTCGATAGGTCAACACTCACAACAGTCCCAATATGTTTAGTAAATTCTAGATTTTTGACTTCGGGTTCAGATTTCTTTGATATAGTAGGTTGAAATCCTAGGACAAAAGGTTGCAGAACCATTTCAAGGTTAAGGGAAGTCCTATCACAGTTTTCAGTATGGTTTTGGGGAGAAGTTGAGAGGGTAACTAGACCTCATGATCCCCCTGATTAGATAAAGCAAGCTTAGAATCCCTATTTACCCTGTTCCCCAAAGAACAAATAGCCAACTTCTGATAACACTCTATGTTTTTACCAAGATATGGTATCTTGCATATAGGGATAGTATGATGAGGGGAAAGTTTATTCAGTTTCTTGGTGGTAGAGAGTGAAAATCCCCCTCGGTCTTGGAGGAAGGATACCTTGAGCTCATTAGGTTTAAAAGGAGTAGACATAATGCCCCAAAAACCATAGGGGGAGCTAATCCTAGAGGAAACCATACTCGGCATCAAACCTGGTCCAGAAATGACTAAATTTTCATCCAAAATAATTGGGAAAATCCTATGAGAAGATGACTTATCTAGAATATCCAAGGGTTTAAGATACTTAGTATTTAGATTCATCCTAAGAATGATTACATTATCTGAATGCAAGCACTTCTTATCAATAAAACCAACAAATTTACGATAGTAGTTCCCAATTTTCCTAATCAGTTCATCATTATGGAATTCAATCAACATATTTTTAAGCTAAACAAATCTCTCTACTTTTAAATCATGAATATCATAAGGTTAAAAAATGGATCCCAATCCATCATAGTAAAGTCAGAATCCCTAAATCTAGGGCATCCATTTTTAAGTAATTCTGTCTTAAAATCCTTGTTAGTACAAGCCAAAAAAGGGAAGTTTTCTGGAAGAGTGATGACACTTACCTTATTCTCCAACCGTTGTTCTAGCCAAGTTGCATTAATGTTGGAAGAAACATCCACTCCATTCCACGTGCAAAAAACCCCGATGGAGGCGTAAATGTCTTGTGTTTTCTCCATAAGACCATCAGTGATAGATAAAGAAAAGGCCTCAACCACAGGAGCCAGATTAAAGGAGACAACATTCCTACAATGCGGAGGGGTATATAATGTTTCTTTTGGTCTTGAAGATGGAGGAAGGCTCAAATCAACATTTATATTCCTACCATTTGGATATCTATGATGGGGTGGGGAATAGGGCGAGATTGGAGGGCGCAAAGATTTAACAGGTTTAGGGTTACATTTTGTTTGAAGGGAAGGGAATGGATGCATCAATCTAGGAAAGGATCCATTATAGTTAGGGCACTTATGCGGAGGAGAATACCTATAATTAATATTATTACCATTAATGACATCAGATCTAAGGCATTCAAATTTATTTACCGTTGGTAATGAGAAGGATGATTTAAGGGTTCAGTTTAAACTGGACGCAGGGTTAGAATAGTGGCGTCAAGCTCTCTTAGAATTTTGAAGATGAGCCGGAACCCATTGATCCATACAATCAAGAAAAGTTATTTCTCATGGAAGTGCCCTGGGAGAATCCCCAGGGGAAAAGAAACCTGAATCAAAAGGGACATCCTGATGTAATTGAAAGCCAGCACTATTCCAGGAAACCCCTGCAAATGAAGGAGAAAGGGTCATCACATACTTGGTTTTAGAGAAGAAACAAAGCTGAGCTTCAAGAATATCGATAGTACAAATCCTCATTTTAGTGAATTAGAGCATAGACAGGACCCGAGCGCCAGAGAGAACCCAACCATGATCAAAGAATGGATGGTTGATCGGAGATACAAAGCAAATCACAAATCACAAATCACTAATCGCCGAGCAAAGTACACAATCTATTTTAATATTATTTATTTTCAAATTGATTAGGATATAAATAATGTATTAGAGTACACATTATCTCTTTTTTAGGAGATAGACATCCCAAGTTGCAACCTTATTCTTTCTTTAAAATCAATGTCTATTATAAATAGAAACCACTTCGGGAGCATTATGTGTCCTTCCTCTTTGTCTCTTCCTTCACCATGCCTCCAATATCCCTTGTGGAATTCCATCTTTTATTGTATATTGTTCTTTCTTGCATGGATTTGTTGTTTAACACAAGGATATTTACATCCCTATTTTCAACCTTATGCTTGCTTGAAAGTGCATATTTATTATACAAGATCTATGATCACTTGGGGTATATATTGGGATTTCTTTCTTTCTCCTTCTTTCAAGGATCCCTTATCTCTTTGTTGTTCATTTATTTTGTACTATGATGCCCTCCCATGTATGGACTTATTGTTCAATATTTTTCTCTCCTTACAATCTCTTCCTTACTTGGAAGTGCATATCTTTTACACTTGAGGTCACCACTAAGTAGACATAATATGACATCCTTCTCTTCCTTTCATCTCTATGTATTTGTTATTATTTCATGATGGTACATTATTTTTGGCATGAGATATTTTGTTTCATGCAAGATCCTAACGTCTTTGCTTAACATTCCTTTTCATGTCTCAAAAGGCGTGTCTATCATCTAATAATTATTCTTATCATCATTTCATTTCTTTCCTTGATGACTTGCTTACTTTATATGTGATGTCTTTTCTAGCATATATGTTTGTTTTACATTATGAGTTCTCTCTAATGTGCCACTTATTTTCTTGAAATTGTGTATCTTTTATAAAGTGGATTTCATTAAGGGCGTATTATATATTTTATCTTGCCTTCATACTTGGGGGGAAAGGTTTCTTGTACATTTTTTCTCTCTTTTGTCTAAGGATCTAATTTTGTTAGTACAATGGCATTTGTTTATTATGTGACACTCTTTTCCTATAAAGAATTATTTGTTTTGATTGGGATTTTCTCTTATACAAGAGGTGTGAATCCTTGATCATCACCTCTTCTTTATTTGCAAAACTATGTTCATTATAAACACATTCCCTTACTTTGTGTTTCTAAGTTTTTCATCCTTCATCATGAATCCATATTTCACCTAGTGATAGGGAGCTAAATGGGTGCATTTTTGTTCTCTTCCCCCTCTTTGCCTTGAAGATGTTATTTTTGGTCAAGAACTCCTTTTGAAGGTGGATATTGTGTCAAAAAGATCTCATCCTTTCAAGGGCCTCTTCTCACAAGAAAAATATCCTTCACAATTATCTATTTTCTTAGCCTATAAGAGTTAACATTCTTAGCTAAGTGTGCGGTATGCATTGTTGTTTTAAGGATATGTCCTTGTTGTTGGAAGTAGGTATCCTTGATTCTCTTATAATTTCTACTACGTAGCCATCATAAGGAGGGGGGCATACATACATCATCCCTTGTACACTCTCTTACACATTGTTCTTATGCATTTTTACATACAACTAATCCCCACGAATACAATGGATCTATATCCATCCATGGGGTGCAGATATACAAACCAATCTTCATGGATATAATGGATCCACATCCATCCATGAAGTTCACATATACAAACAAAGTGTTCATGAATATATTGGATCTATATCCATTCATGAGGTGCACATAGGCAAAGTCGCCAGTAGGTACAAGTTTTTAGGTAGAATTGACTAGCATGACATACAACTTTCTAGAACTTTCAATCCTATATTTTGTGTGGTACACAATAAGACATACAATCTTATTGGGGATGGTGGTCACACTTTGTGTGGTTCATAGTAATACATACAGTCTTACTGGGAAAGGTAATCTCTCTCTCTCTCTCTCTCTCTCTCTCTCTCTTTAGGCCAAAAAGTTCTAGTTTTACATAACCTATACAAGTTATGAGAAATTGTGAATGTTGTCATTAGGTTTACATAACCCATACAGGTTATGAGAAAATATTCATATTTTAGTCCCAATGGCCTAAAAACCACCATTGCAAGTTGTTTGACGACCCCACTACTATTGCACATGATTTTTTGTGATAGTAACAGTCAACTTTTCTTCTTTTTTTTTGTCAATTTTGCTTTGAAATGATTTATTTGTCCATTATTTTGGATTCCTTTTGAAGTTATTTTATCATTGTTACTTTAGATTATAATAAAATGATGCTCATTTGTTGTTTTTCTACTATTTGATTGTGGATTGTCATCATGATGTTATGTGTAGGACAATCAATATCAACAATGTGAAAGAACAAGAGATGATCAATTGAACAATGAGAGGCAGCAAAGGAAAGACAAAGAGAGCGTATGAGGAGATTACGTAAAGGTACATCATCTAATGAACTTAATGAAAATGATGGAAATTCAACAATTTAAGTGATATGATGAATGCACCAAATCAAAATGATCAACATACACCAATTCAAATGCATGTGATGAATACACCTAATTAATACGATGAACATACACAAATTGAAAATGATGTAATGAATGCACATGTTAATGAAATTTAAGAAGATATACCATTTGAATTTGATGTGATTAATGCACATAATTCACTTAATGAAAACAAAGAGCATGCACCAATCTTAACACCTCCTAGAATAATTCGTAGAAAACCAAAGTTTCTAATAGACATTGATGAAAATATTGTGAATCCAATGCACGATAAATTTTTTGAAAGAACTTGTAAAAGAATGGTTATAAGAATTTGGAATAACTATTTTGAAAACTTAAATAAAATTTGAAGATGCTAAATAGTGTTGAAATGATTAAAAATCTGAAATTTAGAGAGACAATAAATTTTTTTTGGGTTAAGAACATCTAAAAATAATAGTGAAAGAGCTAGTGTGAGAAATTATTTTGATGCATACCAAACTATTATTTTGAAATCATGCTCTTAAGATGCTAATGTTACTCGTTGTGTCCTCACATCAACCATACTGGGAGGAAATGAAAAAATATCGTTTAAAAAGAAAAAATGCAAGTCATTAAGGATAAGTAGAACCACATTACACCATGCTTTAGATAGGAAAGAGAAAATTGACAATCCTAACAATAATTCTCTTTGGGAATTCTTGTATAGACTCCCACACAAGGACAAGGTTGTTGTTGTTGCACTAAGAACGATAATTGAGAAATATTGGCATGACAACATTAGGGTTTCACCCAACCAAAGAGATGTTGTTAGAAGGCGAATTGGATTTATAAATCATGAGCCACATTCAAAACACTATTTAGATATGACTCAAATACAATTTTATGAAAGGTTTCTTCACAACTTTCCTTAGATTAAAACTATTCAAAGATTTTTTGAGATGACAAAACCATTTTATGTTAAGATTAATCATGCACGTACTACATGTTGTTGTAGGGTCCATGTTGAATTTTCCCTACATTATGAGATTTATTGTTGTATATGTACTTTGCATGCTAACAATGTTTTGCAGGAATGTGGTCTACAAGAACCTCCTAAGTCACCGATAGAATTTATTTCAAGTTTACTATGTAAACGAGATGATGGGTGCATTTATTATATGATGATGTGTTTGAAAGGATTTTGTCCTGCATGTGGTGGTTTACAAAATTTTCATAGATGATTACATCTCGATAACACACATGAAATTGGGTGAGAACTAGTTTCTATTGGAAAATACAAGTTAGTCACATATGGTGCTAAAGATGGAAAAGAATTAAAGAGGTGTGAGTTAGTGAAAAGATATATATGCACAACTGATTTTTTGAATATGTTTCAAGAGAAACTAGTTTATGAGTACATAGGTCACCAACATAGATCTAGGTGGTTAGATGAGAAATTCAAGTTGTGTAAGGAAACTTTCCCCCTCAGTATTATTGTCTTTGTTGTTTATTTTGCTGAGAATTATATACTAAAACCTCAAAATGAAGTACAACCTATGTATTAACACTCTACACATGTTATAATTTTTTTATACATATATGCATGCATGCACATGATAGCACATAGGAGGACATAAAGGTTATAATAGAGTATCACTTCTATATCAGCGATGATCCTACACATTCTTCAGAGTTTGTGCAAGGATGCTTTAAACTCTTCTATGACAGTTTAAGGGAAATAGGTATAAGATACAACCAACACTTAATATGGTCAGACAATTGCACCTCACAATTCAAGAATGCAAGGATGTTCTACTGGTTGACTAGGATGCATGTGACAAGTGGTGTGCAACATTTTTGGAATTTAACTAAGGTAGGTCATGGAAAGGGAGAGCATGGTGGTGCGGGAGCATGTATGAAAAGGGGTCTTACCAGAGAGGAATTGAAGTATGAAGAGAAATAGTTTAATTCTACGATGGGACCAGGTAATGCAAGTAAGTCTATGGTTTCTAGATATTTTGGTTACTACATGAATTTAACATTGAAAACTATTTAGAACATTGTACACTTACAGGATCAAGTGACATGCGTTCATTTAGAAGTTCAAATGCACCATCATTAGCTATTTATACTAGACAGATTGCATGTTTTTTCTCTTCGTGTATGCATTTTGTGTGGGATGAATGTGAATCAAAAGAGTGGGTTGACCAATGGTCTTCTAGACCTTTGCAAACCCTAGATACATATCAAATTCTTAGAGCACTACAACTGAGCCAAACAGAAGCATCAATAGATTTTGACCATGTATTTGACCTAGTTGAACTAGGTAATTTCTCAATTTATTACTTGAATACTTTTTCTCTTGTTGCACATCCATTTTAAGGTCAATTTATTAGTTCTTTATGCTGGTTTTGGTATTAACTTATAGTCTTCTACTAAATGCAGGTCATGTATAAGCAGTCCTTGCAGATGAGAACAGTGAAGAAGGAAAATATAACTTTTTATGTCGTCGTATTGAGGCTGAAAATAAATTGACAACTACAATCACTGATGGAGAGGGTTTTGAGTACCTAATAAGATATGTTGTTGTGACAGACACATGGCTTACAAGGTATCGTTGTTGTGTCCAGTTGTATTGAGACCTCTTAAACTCAATTTATTACACTTTGTATTGATATTGGCATTAACTTATCTTTATAATAAAATGAAAGTACCATATTAGGAATAATAATGCCTAGTTGTTTGAGGATGTTGAGACACATATACATATTCTTCATTACTCTAACCTTGTTTTTGCAACAAATATTCAATTGATAAGTAGGAGATATTTTTCCACAGCAAGTCAAATTGTGATATTGCTATCAGGATTCAACTGTGTAATTTTTGAGTCAAACTCATTGACCCATAATTCATGAGTAGTGGTTCACATGAACCCATCTCTCATGAGAATGAATGGAACACTTAGCACTAATTGGATCTAGGTGATGCTCACAGAGGTGAAGCACTGGGACTTCCCGGGAGGTCACCCATCCCAGTACTACTCCAGCTCGAGCGCGCTTAACAACGGAGTTTCCTCCATGGTTAAACCCACTCTACTTGCATCCTCATTTGCAAAACCTTCACCAAGTGTTGTGCCTTATGAACCATTCATTAGAAA
>MU223974.1:716301-729233 GCA_018584345.1 Thuja plicata | reverse complement strand
ATAAACAATCAATTGTAATGTGAATATTTAGATGTAAAATTTTGTATATAAAAACAACAATCAGTTATAATGTGCATATTTAGATGTAGACTTTTGTATATATAAATAATATTGACCTTCATCATCCATATTAGATGCAAAATTTGATATAAAACTACCCATGGGGCTGATTTGCAAATATTGAGAGCCCAAATATTGTATATCTTAATTTGTACCATTTGATTATAACTACATATTGAATTTTGTATCCTTACATTTGTATCATCTTAATGCCATGTTTCTCTAGAATGTTAAGGTAGATGGTGAATAGCTGAATGTTAAGGAAGATGGTGAATAGATGAATGTTACTTTATTTTTTGTAAATTTGGAAAAGATGGAGATGAAAATAATGGAGGATGTTTCTTTTGTCAAGAATTAACAAATCAGAAAAAAGTTGTCAATTTTGTCAAGAATTGCTTTAGCCACTAGCTCAAACTGTTCGGTTGGGATAGAACTGTTTATCCTGGCATCAAACCATCTATGCCATTAGCTCCATTTGGTTGGGTAAATGATAGTGACAACCCCATTTTCCCATGGAGTCACTAGAACATTCGCGAGCATGTTGTACCAAAGTGTCCCCAAGGTGCACTAAGCACGATTGGGAAGCAATCTTCTGAAGCTCATATCTTGGACCTCGTGAGACGTATAAAAAAACCATCAGATGTTACAAGAATGTGTCTCCAAGGCCTACACTAAATTCTCTCTATTATAGGAGATTCAACTTTGTTTCAATTTGGTAGGGCAATCTCCCTTAATGCAAAAACTTGTAGTGATGCTCAGTTGAAAGTTGCACCATTAGGTATCTTTTAAACTGTTAGTCCTCGCATCAAACCATTTGTTCCATTAGCTCTGGTTGTCTGGGTAAATTCTAGTGACAACCCCATTTTTCCCATGGAGTCATTAGAACATTCACGACCACGCCAGACTGAAGTGTCCCCAAGGTGCACTAAGCACAATTGGGCAGCGATCTTTTGAGGCTCGTATCTTGGACCTCGTGAGAGGTATCAACAGACTATTAGGTGATATAAGATCATGTTGATGTGGCCTTCAATAACCTCTCTTCATTCTGGGAGATTAGATTTCATTTCAATTTGGCAGGGAAATCTCACTTGATGCCAAACCTTCCAGTGATGCTCAGTTGAAAGTTGCACCATTGGGTATCTTTCAACTTGTTAGTCCTGGTCTCAAACCGTCAGTTCCATTAGCTCTGCTTGGCTGGGTAAACTCTATCAACAATCCTATTTCTCCCATGGAGTCACTAGAATGTTCGCGACCACACCAGGAAAAAGTGTCTCCAAGGTGCACTAAGCACGATTGGGCAACAATATTCCAAGGCTCATATCCCAGACTTCGTGAGAGGTACTAGAAAACCGTTAGGTGCTACATGACTTTGTTTCTGAGGCCTACAATAACCTCTCTCCATTCTGGTAGATTTGATTTTTTAAAAAATTTGGCAGTGCAATTTCGCTTGATGTCCAAAATTGCTGTGGTGCTTAGTTGAAAGTTGCACCATTGGGTATCTTTCAAATCGTTAGTCCTGGCATCGAATCATCTATGCCATTAGCTCCAGTTGGCTGGGTAAACATTACTGTAAGGTAAGAAATGATGGTTTTATTATAGTGGTTCATTTAACATAAAATACCTTACATTTGAAATATGTTATGGAGATAAATAAGATGCTCTCCTTCTATTCTAGATATGCAAATGAAAGATCCAAGTTGATTAACCCAAAAGGAAGGATCAATACATAAATGAATCAACCATTTGGAAACAAGAATAAGGAAGGAAGATCTTAATTACCTAGGTTTTGATTGATTAATTTGAAATAGATTTTAGATTTAGATAGATTGATAACCTTAATTGAATTGAATAGGAGAAATTTACTAACCTTGAATGTTGTAAATCTGAAGAATGCTATTTTTTGAAGCCTGTGTTGAGTTTCTGGAAAATCTGAGACTAGATCTGGAATAGAAACACAGAGATGGACAAAACCCATAAATATTTTTCTTTTTTGAGATAGTTCCGATTTGTACCCTCAAGTCAATCTCACCATTTGCCAGAATTTTTGATTGCGCCCTACGTTACAATTGACCTAAAAATTCTTAGACTAAAATTCTACTTTCAGATCCTGGAAGTTTGCTTAAAAGGGTATCTGAATCTCCATCCCGATCTGTTGTTCCAAACCTGTACCTGCAAGAAAAATGGTTTGTTTGTTGGGGGAGGGGTTTGCCTTAGTCAAACCCTGATTTAGGAATTAACCTTGAAATCAATAATTGAAATAAAGAATGCTTTCAAGTAGTAGAAGTAAATCTAATAATGAAGCTATGATATTCAAATAGACATGCAATTTTATTTTGAATGTAAACAAGTATGTAAATATGAAAGCTTGGACTCAATTAGAAACCATAAACCTCCATGATTGTATGCTTGGAATCCACCTTGAAGGGAGAATGAGTGATTCTTGAGGGTGCACAAAGGATCTATAAGGAAGATCACTCCACCTTGATGGATAGATCTAGGGTTTGAATGATGAATCTTGAATGCTTGAACCAAATCCCTTCAAAGGCTTGAAAGCTTGAATCCTTGATCTTCAATGGAGAACTTGAATTCTTGAGAGGAAGACTTGAACACTTTGAGAGCTTGAAAACATGTAGAAAAAATGGATGCTTGAAACTTTTTCTTGATCACACTTCCTTTGTTTTTCACTTAGTTGATAGTTATTGCTTCACATGACTTATGATTGATGGTTCTTATGGTTAGAGAAAATGAGAGGAGAAAGCTTCCTTTTATATGAAACTAGGGCACAATATTCTAGAGAGGTAGACATAGGATAATTAAATTCCAATTAAACCCATGCCCCTAGGAGAGGACTTATATTAAATATAATTTAAGATTTTGCCACTTCGGAACCCAAAACAACCGACCTAAAAGCAGGAAATTATTTTTTGATGACCTTCGGCAACCGATAGACTTCCAGATTTAAAAGGGGGACCTAGGTCAAGGTTGAGGTTGTCCTTGACCTAGATCAAAGTTGAGGTCATCCTTGAACTAGGTCAAGGTTGAGGTTGATGTTGACCCAGAGGGTCAGGACCCTTGGAAAACATGCTAGTTGGGATGGGTGGTGTTCGGAGAGGCCCAATCAGGGTCCTAAACAGAAACAGAAGTAAGAGAGGATGAAGAAATGAAAGGACAATGTGATGGTGGTCAAAAACATCCCCTAAGGAGGGATACAATTTCTTAACATGGAAGTGCTTCCATTTTAAGATGATACATTGAGCTCCCACTTTAGAGGAAGTATGTAAATCGAACATACTTGTGGTAAAGTTAGAAGAAAGACTCTGGTGGATTGCAACAAGGTAGAACATCACTAAGTCAAGGACATGAGCCCCCAGACCAAGGATTCTAACTCAACATACATGCATAAAGATACGGAAGTAAAGAGCAATCAATCATAGAAAACATACATGATTACATAAGTAAGACAAGAGCAACACTACAGATAACATAGCTTCATGATCTAATCCTACTAACATGAAAGTGAAAGAGAGGAAAGAGAAAGTGATTACCTCGCCTAGTAAGATGCCCACCTTACCATGAATCACTAAGGAGGGAGATCCCAGTAGGTTCACCCATAAACTGTGCTTTATAATTGTAATGCGTCTTCTGGCAGCTTTTAAAATATCCATAGATCCACATTCTTGTATCACTATGGAAAATGTATAAAATGCGTGTCTTTTCAGGATTTAGCAACTCATGTGCGTTACCTTCTGAGGATTTAGCATATTGTAAAATTTAAAAATGGGTATCTCTTCAAGATTTAGCAACTTATGTGCATTACCTTCCGAGGATTTAACATGTTTGTAAAATGTAAACTATTGTAAAATATAGTATAAGGGAGACCCTATATATGCTCCCTCCTTATCATGACCACCCACTAGTCAGGATAAGGAAGAGAAAGAGGATACCTACTTCACAAGGTAAGGAGATATCCAACTTAACAACAATATACACTATATCCTTAGCAAAGAGTATTGACCCTTACCTCTAAGAGCATAGATAATCATGAAATAGATATGTCACATATGGAAAAAGGATCCTCAAAGAGGAAGAGATCTTATCATCAAGACCCCCATCGTAGAGGAGTACTTAAGATAAAATGTCATCTTCCAAAGAAAAGAGGGACCAAAGATTCGATCATCTAGCCCCTATGCAATGAAGAGGAAGAGGAATCTCGGAATGAAGGAGTCAAACTCTAACCCAAAGAAAAGGAAAGAATTTATCAAGAGCATAGTTTGAAAAATAAAGAAGAGGTGATGACCTAGGACAATCACCTCCCATATAAGAGGGTATCCATAGTAAAAAACATACATATTTATAGGGAAATAATGTTATATGATAAACAAATACCACTAAGCTAAGGATAATATATCCTTAGATAGAGGAAGAAGGAAAATACCTTGCCCCCCATGGATGAAAGCAAGGGATATGTCAAATTATATCAAGAGATTTCATAGAAAAGAGATATAAAAAAAACAAATGTCCAAGAAAATATATCATGAAAAATTTATAGGGATAGAATATAGAAAGAATAACCAATTAAACTCAAAACAAAATACATGCTAAGAGAAAAAATGGATCCTAGAAGACTAGAATAAAATACCTCTTGACCCACAGTTAAGAACAAGAGGAGAAACATGATGTAACTTATAGAAGAATGAGGGGAATTCCCTATATCAAAATTATGAAGAAATTGTAATACTACACGTGAATGAGATATAATTCCCAAAGCAACTCTTTCTCGAACATATAACTTCAAATGCACACAATCATCAAGTAAATGTTTATTACTATAATGAAAAGGACATCTGTATTTAGAGAGAGCATTTTTAGGAATAGGTTTAAATATTTCTTTCTTAGAATTCATTAATTGGACATACACTTTCTTAGCCACATCTTGAGGAGTATTAGGGTGATCTAAAGAAGCTGTTGGAAGAAGAATATGAAGAGGAGGACGATGGTTGAGATCCACTACCTTGATTGGAGGAGGTGGGAAACCTATACCATGTATATCTTGTTTAGGAGATGAATGAATCAGGTTTTTAATGCCTTGTTCATTGATACCAAGCCCTAAACCTTTATATCCTTGTTTATCCACCATAGTATATCTGGCAGTGTACCTATCTTGCAAAGCTTCGATAGGAGGAGATTGATTATGGTGTTCATGGGAAAATGTTGTGTATGGTGGAATGATAGGATTAGAAGAGGTTTCCTTGGTTTTCCCTTTAACATCATCATGTATTGGATAGGGAGGGGAAGGTAAATGAAATAATTCTCGAACATCATTATCATGAATCCTAGCTTGAGCCCCATAAACGTGGGAAAAACTAGGGATTGAAGATGGAGAAATAGAAATAGGAATATTTGGAATTGGATTAGGATTGATAGGATGAGGATTAGGAAGATTAGGAACTATATTAGGCATGATAGGAGTAGGAATATTAGGAGGTGAGGTATCATCTACCCAATTCTCCACATAACCCAAAAGGGTAATAAGTCCACTACACAAATCCTTGATGAAAGTTTTGAAAGTAGAAAGACTAGTATTAATTAATCTCAAAATAGCATAAGCTAGTGAAACATGAAGATTAAAAAACATAATGAAATGGATGATACTTTCATAAACATCATAATTACTATAGAGAGATGCTAAAAGAAGCATAATGAGAAAAATAGCCATACCTCAAAGCATCTTAAAGATCTTCATAGTGAATGAAATGAAAAAAGTATTTTTATATTTTTATGAGTATGTAGATTTTTTTTTTCTTGTATTTTAAAATGCAAGAGCATAAAATAAAAATAATTTAGTATGAAAGCTAATCTCTAAGGAAAAGAGGCAAAGAATATATCACCCAAAAGAAAGAGTTTTCTATCGCAAGTTCACCAAAATGTAAGGTAAGAAATGATTGTTTTATTATAGTGGTTCATTTAACATAAAATACCTTACATTTGAAATATGTTATGGGTGTAAATAAGATGCTCTCCTTCTATCCTAGATATGCAAATGAAAGATCCAAGTTGATTAACCCAAAAGGAAGGATCAATACATAAATGAATCAATCATTTGGAAAAAAGAATAAGGAAGGAAGATCTTCATTACCCGGGTTTTGATTGATTAATTTGAAATAGATTTTAGATTTAGATAGATTGATAACCTTAATTGAATTAAATAGGAGAAATGTTGCAGATCTGAAGAATGTTGTTTTCTGAAGCATGTGTAGAGTTTTTGGAAAATATGAGACCAGATCTGGAATAGAAACACAGAGACGGACAAAACTTAGAAATATTTTTTTGTTCTGAGACAATTCCAATTTGTACCCTCAAGTCAATGTCACCATTTGCCAGAATTTTTTATTGTGCCCTAGGTCACAATCGACCTAAAAAGTCTCAGATTGAAATTTTGCTTTCGGATCCTGGAAGTTTGTTGAAAAGGGTATTCGAATCTCTATCCCGATCTGCTATTCCAAACCTGTACCTACAAGAAAAATGGTTTGTTTGTTGGGGGGAGGGGTTTTCCTTAGTCAAACCCCAATTTAGGAATTAACCTTGAAATCAATAATTGAAATAAAGAATGCTTGCAAGTAGTAGAATTAAATATAATAATGAAGCTATGATATTCAAATAGACATGCAATTATATTTTTAATGTAAACAAGTATGTAAATATGAAAGCTTGGACTCAATTAGAAACCACAAACCTCCATGATTGTATGCTTGGAATCCACCTTGAAGGGAGAATCAGTGAGTCTTGAGGATGCACAAAGCATCTTGAAGGGAGATCACTCCACCATGATGGATAGATCTAGGGTTTGAATGATGAATCTTGAATGCTTGAACCAAATCCCTTCAAAGGCTTGAAAGCTTGAATCCTTGATCTTCAATGGAGAACTTGAATGCTTGAGAGGAAGACTTGAACACTTTGAGAGCTTGAAAACATGTAAAACAAATGGATGCTTGAACTTTTTTCTTGATCACACTTCCTTTGTTTTTCACTTACTTGATATTTATTGCTTCACATGACTTATGATCGATGGTTCTTATGGTTAGAGAAAATGAGAGGAGAAAGCTTCCTTTTATATGAAACTACGGCACAATCTTCTAGAGAGGCTGACATAGGAGAATTAAATTCCAATTAAACCCATGCCCTTAGAAGAGGACCTATATTAAATATAATTTAAGATTTTACCGGTTTGGAACCCAAAACAGTCGACCCGAAAGCGGGAAATGAATTTTTGATGACCTCCGATAGCTGATAGACTTTCAGATTTGAAAGGGGGACCCAGGTCAAGGTCGAGGTCATCCTTGACCTAGGTCAAGGTCAAGCTTGACCTAGGTCAAGATCGAGGTCGAGCTTGACCTAGGGGGTCAGGACCCCTGGAAAACATGCCAGTTGGGATGGGAGGTGTCCAGAGAGGCCCATTCAGGGTCCTAAACAGACACAGAAGTAAGAGAGGATGCATAAATGAAAGGACAATGTGATGGTGGTCAAAAAAATCCCCTAAGGAGGCCTAAAAAATCTTAACATGGAAGTGCTTCCATTTTAAGATGATACTGTTAGTGATAACCCCATTTCACTCACGGATTCACTTTAACATTCGCGACCATGCCAGACCGAAGTGTCCCTAAGGTGCATTAAGCACAATTGGTATGTCAGCGAGCGTTCTGGCGTGTTGAAACAAAAAGTGGGACCATTTATAGGGTCAACCTACCCAACCAGATGCAAAGGAAGCGTCAGTTTGTGCCCACCATGAACATAAATGTTGCTTTTCCAAGGATGATTTGGGATCATAATGTATCCCAACTTGTTATTTGATCAAATCACGAAGGGTACCTTCAAATACATGTAAGGCATGGATCATACATTTGAACACTTATAAGGTATGATTATAGTCATGAATGTACACAAGGAATGTATTCCAATACACATAAGGCATTGATCATATTCTCAAGGAATGAATCACACATTTAGATATCCATAAAGCATGAATCACACATTTGGATATGTATGAATGCATGAATTATACACATAGTTTGTACACACTTATGAAGCATACACATGAAGCATGCATGTGGATAATGCATAAATCATGATTTTTCTTAAGCCAAACTAAATACTCATGACGTATGAATTCACTTGTCATGAAGCATACACATGAATATTTGTAGCACATAGGAAATGAAGTGTATACTTGAATTCATTTAAGTCAACAAGCATATATGTGAATACACAAGATGAAGTATATACATGAATTTACTGAAGTCAAGAAGTATACACGTAGTGCATACATATGGATTCACTTAAGTTATGAAAAATACATATATGGCATGAAGGATGTACACATGAATACAATGTAGCATATAAAGCATGAATTCACTTAAATCATGAAGTACACATGTGAACACACGTAGCATATAAAGCGTACACATAATTTTTATTTATTCATGAAGCATACATGTAGGACATATATTATGAAGCATACACATGAATTCACTTAATTCATGCACGTAGCCCGTACACATGAATTTAAGTTATGAAGCATATATGTGAATACACATGAAGTACACACATAAGTACAGTAAATTATAAAGCACACACATGAATATACGCAAATCATGAAATGAGAATACATTTAAGGCATAAATCCTACACATGAGTACATACACACAAACATATTTACATACTAACAATGTAAAAGAACACACAATGAATAAATTGGATTGAATATAGGTTTCATATATATCAAAATGAACAATAATCGTGTACATATCAAAAAATAGCATACATTCAAAATCAATAATAGAGTTACAAAAATGTGGCATCGACTATGTCAATGTCGATATATACAATACAAATGTCAAATATATACAAAAATTGGTTATTCAATGACCACAATTAGATCTACACATCTCCATCAATTTCTACAACTATGTTGGATCATAAAAATTGAGCCTCTTCAAAGTAGTACATGGTTCACTAGGTGTTTGCACAAGAACAATTCAAATGCTAAATCAGATATCTTTTCTCAAAATAACATCAAAATAACTAAATACTAGACTGTTATTTGTTGGTAGTTGAATTGTTGATTACCTCATCTCTTTCTTCTACAATTGGGTTGTTCCCTAAAGCTGATGGGCCCCTTCTTGGGCGAGTTGGACTTCTAACAAAATGTAAAGGCGGAGGATCCATGAGAAGTCGTGAAGGGGGTTGTAATAGGTAAAACAAAATCAATACAAGTTAATAACATATATGTCAAGAAACACTAAAAGACAAAAAAAATGCATGGACTAAAAAAATAATGCATACCAAAGCCTTAAATGGATCTCCTATACTGGTAGGAGGCACAACCATTGATGAATCAGTTGCAATGTTTTCCTATATGGTAAGTGATAAAAGACATATAGTCATAGAGGGAGGAATTAGGACTTTCTAACAAACATGAAATCAGTCCAAAATGAGTTTACAAGAGGGTTTCAACTAAGAAGACATGCATACCTCTTGCCTCTATTGTGTTGGACCTCCTCTTTGATGATCGGTACTCCTAAAAAAATAGAATGCTAAAGGATATGTAGGAATTTGTGAAGGGATATGTAATAGGTAAAAGACAATTAGCACAAGTTAATAACCCAAAGTTGTTGACAAACACTAAAAAACTAAAAATGCATGTACTCATATCTAAATGCATATGTTTAACATTTATATAGAACAAATGCATATAGGAACCTCAGATGGCTCTCATGTACTTTTAGGAGGCATTGTCACTGATGAGGAAACTATGACCATTTCCTGTATGAAAAATCATATGTCATAGTCATAAAGGAAGGATTTCTAAGAGATTTTGAACAAACAAGAATGCAATTAAAAGTAAATATAGAAAGGGTAAAACTCTTCCCTCTCCTAAACATCAGCGACGTCAGGTGAATTCATTAATTCTGTAAAACCCAATTATTTCTATATATATAATAAATAAGGCAGGTGCATTCATCAATATAGAATACAAGTACATGTTTAACCATAATACATTTATAATACATTTCAGGGGCTTAAAATTATCTTGGGAAGATATTTCAACACAACTCTGGGTCCGCAAGATAAAATGGGGGGGGGGGGGAAACCCTTCTTCCAAAGTAACTGATGATTTTTGGGATTTCATAGAAGGAAACGAGTTAATGGATTGCATCCCCTCAAATGGTAAAATTTCTTGGTCCAACAAGCAAAAAGGATTGCATTTTGTTGGAGCTAGATTGGACAGGTTTCTGGTGAACTTGATCTGGTTACTTGAACATGGCTGTTGTTCATCCTCGATTCTTACCTTAACCAGATCATATCACCTTCCAGTCACTGCGGAAATTTAGTTTGATCTTTCGACCTTTAAACCACGTCCATATTTTAAAATTGAGAAAATTTGGTTCAGGGACACCAAATTCCAAGATGTATTGCAAACATGGTAGTCTCAAGCCCCTTTTGTGGTTGGGTCGGCTATGTTCAAACTGGCCAAAAAGATATCCTTTATGAAAATGAACATAAAAGCATGGAACAAATCATCATTTGGGAACATTTTCAAACAAAAAGTAGACATCCAAAGGAATCTTGAAGACATCAATGAGTTTATCCTAAACCAAGGTATCACACCACAAGTGTATTAGAATCATAAAATTCTCACACAACAATTAGTGGAAGTACTACTCAGAGAGGAAATATTATGGAGGCAAAGATCAAGGGAGCTTTGGTTAAGGGAAGGGGATAGGAACACCACTTTTTCCACATGTCTTCAAAAGTGAAGAACATAAAAACTCCATTTTCCAAATCAAGGAGAAGAATGGTCATATACTCTCAAAAGAAAAGGATATACAATTGGAGGCAGTCAGATTTTTTTTTGATCTCTTATCTACGGAGGAAGACCCAAATCCCTTGTAGGCTCGAAACATTATAAATTGCATCCCTAGTATTTTCTCAGATATGGACAATAAGGCATTGATGGCACCCTTATCCTTAGAAGAGGTGAGGTTTGTGGTATTTCTATGAATGGGGATAAGGCCCCTGGCCTAGACGGATTGACACCCCTCTTTTTTCAAAAATTCTGGGAGTTCATGGGTCCCGACATCCTCAAGGCTGCTGAAGAATGAAGAAGACATGCATGTATGTTCAAACAATTCAACAACACAGCTATCACTCTCATTCCCAAGTGCCAACTTCCTTCCTCTTTTTTAGACTTCAGACCAATCTCCCTATGCAAATCTATTTACAAAATTTTCTCTAAGACAATGGCCACTCGTTTAGGCAAGCTGATTCCCAAAATCATCTCAGAACAACAAGGTGGTTTTGTTCTGGGGAAAGATATAGTCGAAGGAGACTTAATTGGCCATGAAGTACTAAATTCCATTTAGGAAGAAGGCCTTCTGATTATGATCCTCAAACTAGACATGACTAAAGCATATGACAGGGTCAACAGGAAATTCCTAAGTTTAATTATGGATAAGATGGGCTTTGATAAAAAATGGATCAAATGGATCATGTCCTGCATCTCGAGAGCAAAGTTTTCTACTATGATTAATGGAACTCCATGTGGATATTTATCATCATCTCAAGGAGTCAGACAGGGGGATTCCCTCTCTCCTTTTATATTTATTATTCTGGCTGAAGGGCTTGGTAGACTCATATCTTATAAAAGATTTGTGGGTCTATGGGAAGGCATCTGTATTAGACAATCTCATTTAGCAATCTCACATACACTTTTTCCGGATGATTCAATGTTTTTTGGTAACTTAGGAAATGTTAAGGAAGCAAGAGCCATTAAGAGTGCACTCTCAGAATATTGTGAGGCCTCAGGGCATAACTTAAATGTGGTTAAATAAAATAAATTCCTCTTTAATATGGATCCCAAAGCTTCTAGAGTAATTCAGTGGATATTTGGGTTCTTGGTGGCTAAAACCCCTTGCAAGTACCTTGGCATTCCTTTATTTCAAGTTAAAACCAAGATCACGTTCTCGGATGGAGTTTTGTCCGGTATTAAAGAAATAATTGCATCGTGAAAAGCCAGATGACTCTCTTTGGCAGACAGAATAATACTAGCAAAAATATGTCCTTAGCTCTATTACCAACTACATCATGACAATTATTCTGTCTCGTTTGGGGGTGATGAAGAATATAACAAAATGCCTGAGGTGTCATGCCCAGATTTCCAAAGGCAAAAACACAACTAATTTTTTTTTGAAGTATTAACATATATACATCTGTGTAAAGTGTATAGCTCACTAAGAATTCTTCCAAACACATTTTACAATAGTAGTAAAAGCACTAGAATGGATATTTTATCACAGCCACATATATAAACAATGAACATTACTCTTTCTGCAATTTAGAGTTACAAACAAAGAGATACATCATTAAGCATTTCTTTTCTTCTTCTTTTTTACAACTTGGAAGCATGATACATCTTACACACACAGCATAAATTTACAAGGAGACTCTAACTTACAAGGTCTTACAAGAAGAAATAGATGAGACAAAGACTGTTATTACATTTTTACAAGATGCACTTTGCACCCAAAACCACATTAAGGGAATTTACAAACACTACATTCTTACATAGCCCTGGCCTGGTCCAAACAATATATCTTGAAAAAAAAAACCTGCAAGTAAACAAATCAACTCTTCCATGGAATACTCTCCTCCCTACCATATGGCATCATGAGACCTCGTAGGTCCTAGCCAACCCCCGAGCAAGGGGAAAACAAGCCAACAGATAACACCCATAAAACCCTCAAATATTGCACACATCACATTACTTCAAGAACACAACATAAACTTCATTCTCTCCTTCACACAAGGATTTACAA